>JAFEMH010001511.1:225000-462245 GCA_022495995.1 Adenophora triphylla var. japonica
GTATAGGGTATATATAGTGTATAGTATATAGGGTATTAGGTTTAGGGTTTATAATGTATAGGGTATAGGGTATAGGGTATAGGGTATAGGGTATAGGGGTATAGGGTATAGGGTATAGGGTATAGGGTATAGGGTATAGGGTATATAGGGTATAGGGTATAGGGTATAGGGTATAGGGTATAGGGTATAGGGTATAGGGTATATATAGTGTATAGTATATAGGGTATTAGGTTTAGGGTTTATAATTTATTTATTTTTTCAAAAATAATATTTATTGACTCATATTTATTTTTTTGAGAGTAATTTAAAATAACTTTCATATTTTATATAAATAAAAATAATGGCATTATAAAATTAAAATTAATAAATATTTATGATTTATTTATTTTTTCAAAAATATCATAAATATTTATGATATTTTAATGTTTTTTAGTTTGTTATTTTGTTAATTAGTTCTAAAAATAAACAAAAATTACATTTTATTATCGGACGGAATTTTCCGTCGATAAATAAAAATATTAAATTATCAGCGGCGGAAATATTCCGTCGGTGTTTAATAAAAAAAAAAAACATTTAATTTCACCGTCGGAAATATTCCGTCGGTGTAATATTTCAAAAAGAAAAATAAAAAATATTTTAATTTCACCGTCGGAATATTTCCGACGCTGATAAATAAAAAAATAAAAAAATGATATATTTTCACCGGCGGAATAATTCCGTCGCTGATAAATATTTAGCGGCGGAATATTCCGTCGGTAAATCAACCGCCAAATTAGCGGCGGAAATAAACGAATATTCGAGGAATATTCGTTTTAGCGGCGGAATTAAATTCCGTCGCTAAATTTGACGCCAAAAATTTTCCGACGCTAAAGCCTATATTCCGCCGCTATTTAGCGACGGAATCTGTCCGTCGCTGATAATTCCGTCGCTAAATGACCTGTTTCTGGTAGTGAGTGATGTCTGTTAACGATGATCGTAGTTGGATGTACAAGCGGAAGTTGTCGAATCATAGCGGTATCAATCCTGAGTTTTATAGAGGGTTGAAGGGGTTTATTGAATTTGCTCAATCAAATAAAACCAGTCACATGGATAAGGATGGTAAGATTATGTGTCCATGCGAAAAGTGTTGTAATGTCAAGTATCTAAGCTTGATCGAGACTCAGAAACATCTTTTGCGTAACGGGTTTGAAGTTGGGTACAAACGGTGGACCCGTCATGGTGAGCTGAGATTGCGCACAAATGTTGCGAATAATCCCCCCGGGAATATTCATGTACCTCCCGAACCCGAACCTATTATTCAGGACAATGAAGAACCACCTTTGAATATGGAAGATATGGTTAGGGATGCGGCCGGTCCTTCCTTCGATTGGTCGAGAGAACCAACGGCAAGAACCAACCCCTGCGGCCAAGAAATTTATTGATGCTATGGACTCGCAAAAGAGAAGGTCTATCCGAGGTTGCGAGATCGAGTGTGTTGGAGGCTGTGGCTGAGCTCCTTAACATAAAGGCTGATTGCAATATTAGCCATTCTGCTTATAATCGTATCATGAAAGCAATTAAGCGGATGTTGCCGAAAGAGAATAAGATGGTTACAAACTTTTATGAGACAAAGAAGTTGGTTGGGCAGATTGGGCTATGTTATGAAAAGATTGATGCGTGTAAGAATGATTGCATGCTATTCTACAAGGAAGATTCACAGAAGACAGAGTGTTCAATTTGCGGACAAAGTAGATATAAGCCAAATCGGAGGGGGAGTTCAAAACACAAGAAAAACAGACCACATAAGCAGTTGCGTTACATGCCGTTGATTCCAAGACTGCAACGCCTCTACGTGTCATAATCTACTGCAGAGGCAATGCGTTAGCATAAGGAAAGTTTGCGTGAAGAGGGTGTGTTGATTCATCCCAGTGATGGGGAGGCATGGAAACACTTTGATGAGACTTATCCTGACTTTGCGTCTGAAGCAAGAAATATACGGTTATGCATTTGCTCTGATGGTTTCAATCCGTTTGGTCCTGGGGCAAAATCTTACTCTTGTTGGCCGGTTATAGCCACTGTCTACAATCTTCCGCCCTGGTTATGTATGAGTGATCCCTACATGTTCTTGTCGTTATTCATCCACAGAGCCCCAAACAGCCACAGGAGGAACATTGACGTCTATCTCCGACCTTTGATGGACGAATTGAAGCAGCTTTGGGAGGATGGGGTCGAAATGTGGGATGCTTTCAAGCGAGAGAATTTCAGCATGAAGGCTGCGTTGATGTGGACAGTTAATGACTTCCCTGCATATGGGATGTTATCGGGTTGGAGCACCCACGGGAAGTTGGCCTGTCCGTATTGTATGAGTGACACAAAGTCTTTTACGCTCACGCACTCTGGAAAACCATGTTGGTTCGATTGCCATAGACAATTTCTTCCGTAGGACCACCCATTCAGGACCCATAAGAATGCGTTTAAAAAGAACAAGATTGACCATGATGAGGCCCCGATTCGTTTAAGTGGTGACACGGTCTATGAGAAGGTATCTACATTGCCCGATCCTCGGTGGGGGAAAAAGTTTTCGAAGACCAAAATACAAGGGTTTGGGACTACCCATAACTGGATCAAGAGGAGTATATTTTGGGAGCTGCCATACTGGAAAACAAATCTCATTCGACATAACCTTGACGTGATGCACATTGAGAAGAATGTATTCGATAATGTTTTTAACACGTTGATGGATTTCAAGAGAACAACTAAAGACAACGAAAAAGCTCGAAAGGACCTTAAGGAAATCTGTAAGCGGCCGGCCTTAGACTTGGTATACGTCAATGGTAAACCAGTTAGACCGATGGCTCAATACGTGCTTACAAAGGAAAAGAAGCTCCTCCTCCTGAAATGGCTCAAGGATTTAAGGCTTCCAGATGGTTACGCGTCTAACATTGGTAACTGTGTCAATGTAGAAGAGGGGAAAGTGCAGGGTTTGAAGAGTCACGATTGCCACGTTTTGCTGGATAGGCTACTTCCGATTGCTCTCAGGGGTCTCTTGCCTGACAATATCTGGGTGGCATTAACAGAGTTAAGTGAGTTTTTTCGAGCGTTAACATCGACCACACTGCGTGTTGATCACATGAAAAAGCTTGAGGAGAGCATCGTAGTGACTTTGTGCAAACTTGAGAAGATATTTCCTCCTTCATTCTTTGATTCTATGGAGCATTTACCGGTCCACTTGGCATACGAAGCTAGAGTCGGTGGTCCAGTTCAATACAGATGGATGTATCCATTTGAGAGGTAATTGAATTTATTCTATTTCTAAATAATTTGAGCGTTAACAATTTACCTTCTTTAACATTATTTATTTATTTATTTTTTTTTTTTTTTTTTTCTTTAACATTATTTATTTTTTAATCTACGAATGACTTTTAGGTATCTAGGCCAATTGAAAAGGAAGATGAGCAATAGGGCCATGGTCGAGGCCTCAATTTCAGAGGCTATTATCATAGATGAGATTGTTGCCTTTGTCGGAACATATTTTCCTCCTGATGTTGATACGAGATTGACTAGGGTTGGCCGCAATTACGATGGTGGTTTTCCGTCTAAGGGAAACATCTCTGTATTTTCATCCCCTGGTCGGTTCCTCGGCAAACGGGTTGGTACGCGTACGTTAACTTCTAAAGAGTTTGCCGCGGTCGAAACGTATGTTCTTCTTAACTGCGACGAGGTTGGGGAATATATCAAGTAAGTCATTGATGTTATGTTTACGCCTCGTCGATTAAATTATGCATGTTTAATTACCTGCATATGAAATGCCTTGTTTAACACTATTGCAGAATGTTTAAAGATTTAGCTCAGGATTTATCTCCAGAACTCATCGCAACTAGGACAGAAAGAGAATTTCCAAACTGGCTAAGGAAATATGTAAATATTTCGTTTCATTCAAATTTATTCTATACACTTCTTTAAACATTCAATCTTAAAATTGTATTAAATTGGTTACAATATTGTCTTATATAGATAGTTGAACATCCGGGTGATGCCAAAGCTGCGAGGTTAAGACATTTAGCATCATCTCCGTACTTGAACGTTCATTTATACAACGGTTATTTCGTGAATGGCTATGTGTTTCATACCAAAGCTTACGGGGGATCTAAATTGACGTGGAATAGCGGTGTGAAGCTTAAAGGAAACCTTGATTATTATGGCGTCCTGAAAGAAGTAGTCGAGGTGGAGTATTTGGGTAGAAACAGTGTTGTCTTGTTCAATTGTGATTGGCGGGATGCTGTGCAAGGTGTTAAGAAGCATGACATATTTGACCTCGTCGATGTAAAGGACTCGTCCAGACATAATGGCAATGACGTCTTCATCTTAGCATCTCAAGCACAACAGGTATACATGACTCCCTACCCTCGTCCGCGACCCGACGGATGGTGGGCTGTCTGGATGACCAAGGCTAGGAGCATGATTGACAACCTACCCTCGTCGACAACTACAGAGTCGTCATTAAAAACACCCTATCAAGAGGGATGAAATGCCGGTGCCACCTAACGTTTCATCGCCTAATCATCCATTAGATGATGTCACTCATATTCCTCAAAATGTTGATGAACCCGAGGAGGATATCTTACCAGTGAATTTGCCAACTCCTCCGCCTCGTTCAGGTCATCTCGCGCACATTGATATTGATGAATCAGAGGAAGAGGAAGAGGAAGAGGAACCAGAGTTTGATTCATCAGAGTTCGAAGACGAAGATGAAGAACTCGAGTTTTGTTGTAATTCAGAGTCCAGTGATGATGATGGGGACGAAGATTAATAATAGTTTAAACTTTAAAATTGTATTGTGAATGCTTTAGATTATTAGAACTTTAAAGTTTTATATGTATTGTGAATGCTTTAGATTATTAGAACTTTAAAGTTTCATATGTATTGTGAATGCTTTAGATTATTTTTAATATCCATCGTTTTATATATATTGTGAATGCTTTAGATTATTAGAACTTTAAAGTTTTATATGTATTGTGAATGCTTTATATTATTAATAGTTTAAAGTTTTATATGTATTGTGAATGCTTTAGATTATTAGAACTTTAAAGTTTTAGATGTATTGTGAATATATTGTTTCCTATTGTTAAAGTTGTATATTTTAATATTTTTACTGTAATACAGATATGAGTTCTAGTAGAAAGGGTAAGGGTAAGCTTAAGACTAAGCCCATCTACACATTGATTACTGGGATGCAACCGTCCCGATCCGGTACCGATGATGTCGACCCTTCACGCAGTAGTACTAGCTCCACCTCTGGGGCCGGTACTCAGACTACTGTCGATTCTGAGGGGAGGATATTTGTCCGGATATCATCACATTATGACCAGTAAGTAACTCTTCATTAATTTGATATAAGTTGGTTCCTTTTTGTTTTATATATAATTCATTATTTAAGTTAAAATGTTATTGTATAAATATACTTGGCAGGTTTGTAGGTGGATACCCCACCACAGGGACTAAGATCGGGCAATGCGGCGGTCTCGGAAAATGACCGAGTTTTGGCCCAACTAGAAAAAATTGCCACCGAGGCAGAAGGAGGATGCGTGGGAGGAGTTTAAGGTAATGTGTTAATGGTTTTTATTTAAAACTTAAATGTTAGTTTGTTATTAAAATGTTATAATTAATAATGATTATACTCTTTTAGTTTTGTAATGTTATCATTATATGTTGTAGGCTAAATATTATTGGGCGTCAGACATCAACGAGGCGACGGCTAGATATGTTTTCGATCAGCAGGCTCACAAGCTATTTACGGATTTTATTTGTAACATATTTATCTATCCTTAATTAGTTTAATTAACAATGATTATACTCTTTTAATTTTATAATGTCATCATTATATGTTTATGAGATATTCATATTTTTTATAGGTACCACGAAGAGAAATTATTATACTAATCGGCTCGCGGCGGGACAACAGCCCTCGACGCCTACTTGGATGACCGAGGAGGTGTTTCGTCAATTTTGTGAATATTGGGGGTCGGATGCGGCGAAGGCTATATCCGAGCAGGCTAAGGCCAATAGAGCAGGCTCCTCGGGGTCGGCGGCGATGCATACCATGGGGACGATCCCGGTCGCTGAGCATCACGACCGCATGGTATGTATGTTAGTTTAAATGTAGTAGTGTATGCATGCTTTTAAATAGGTTTATGTACGTATGTTAGCTGGGAGCCATGTTGATGCTAAGAAATCCATGGTTTTAGTGTAAATGTAGTGTATGCATGCTTTTAAATAGTTTAAATGTTGTATTTATACAATTTCAAAGTAATAATCTCGCTTATTTTATTTGTAGGAAAGGGAGTATGGTCCGAATGTCAGTTTTGTGGATGTTTACGCTAGCACCCATCTTCGGACTCCTACAGCGCCCGATCAACCTCCGCAATGGGTTGACGATCGCTCTGCTAATTCCTTTGTAAGTAAACTATCATTAAATGACTTGATTTTAAATATGTAAATTTATTTATGTACCTTACATAGTGTATATGATTATAATTGTTTGTTTTATTTTGACAGGCTGCAAAAAGGACACTCATATGCATATTTACACGATTGTCAACCCGGTTACTCGATATTGAAAGAATAATATGGCTTAAAGTGTTATGTGCGACAATTCGCATGGCTCGGTTCACGGTTACAAAGGAAGGTAAGGACATACGAACATAAGAAAGTGAAACTAGAAAGTCTTCTTTTAACAATACATCCTCACTTTGATTATAATTCCTCCGCTCACCCTTATTACTTCCCAATGTGCCCACCCACAAACTAAAACTTTTTCATACATTGACATGGGATTGAGCACATTCCATTACTTTCTTTGGTCACCTTGAAACATAATTTCCACTTTACCATTAGTGAGGGCAAGGCCTTTTTTTTTTTTTCACTTTGCACAAATATATCACAAAGAATGTGCATTTAATATTTTGCTCAAGCCCCTCTTTTCATTACATAACATGACCCACTTTTTTATTTTCGTGACCACTTTCCACTCAACCCGTTGATTTTCAAAACATCCCCCAAAATATCCCCATTCTTTCCCTAGTTTCACTTTCTTGAAAAGGTGGGAAAATAGTGTATAAATTAAAAGGGTGGGATAATGAGGGTACAAACGAAGGCGAATGGTGGTCTAAGATAACCTCCCACTTTGTGAGAGATTCCATTCTTATTTAAGCTCAAAAAGGGTTCTAGCGGAAAAAATATTTAGTGACTAGAAAGTTTAAAGCTCACAAAAAGGGATTCCAAGAATAGCCATATTTATATCAAGTAACCTATTGACGTGTTTTTGACAATCATGCAAACATGTTCTAGGGACCCCGAGAATACACGAAGTGATCCCATAAAAGGCACCTAAGTTGATGACAGTGACCAAGAATATGATACGGAAGTGAGAGGTGGAGCAATCATAATTTAAATGTCTCAATGCAATCCCAATCACCACACTAATAATAGCACATGCGATTTTAAAATTAAAGCACACTCTAATCATCACAGACTTTGGCCAACATCCCAACTATGAAAAGAACAAAAAATTTTAAATTTTTCTATTTTTTTTGGAGGGTGACACTATTTACACTCCCCTATAAACCCACAAACTCGGAGAGTTGCCCACCCCCAAACTCAAAACATGCTATGTCCTCAGAGCATAGAGAACAAAAGCGTGCCTTGGGCTTAACGGATGGCAAGACACTACAAAACAGTAATTAACATAAAAAATAAAACATACCTCATTGGGTTGCCTCCCAAGCAGCGCCTTTGGTTAAAGTCGTTAGCCCGACTATGGTCCCAAGCTTACTTGGCCTTTGCTTTGCGGCCTTTGGACCATCTCTGTTCTTCACGGGCACAAACGCCCTTCTCTTTCCAAATCAGCTCTCCATTGTCAACAAGTAGGGGTGAAGCCACATTTATTTTTGAAACTTTACGCTTGTGCATATCCCCTCTTTCTTTTCTTTTTATTGGGGTTCCCACCCCCTAAAGAAATTGGGATAGTGAAACACCCGGGGTATTTTTGAACATATTTAACATTTTCATCCTCATTAACATCATCATTATTATCACAACAATCAATATTATCAAGAGAAGACAGAAATACCTCCTCAATTTCCTCACTTTTATCCCACACTGTTGTGATTGACTTTGCTTGCTCAGGTGGGTTTTTCTCTTTCATCAACTCTTGGGCAACCTTCACAAGTTGCTCTACTTGTGTGTCCATCTTTCCAATTGTAGCTTCTGTATTTCTATTACTTTCTTTGCACCTCCATCCTTAAGCTATTTGGTGCCGGCTCCCAAGGCTCTTTATCATGTTGTCTGGGTGGTGGCACATGAAGAGGTTTTGCTTGCTGATTATGATGGCCACCCTATGGATTGTAGTTGCCATATTGGTTGCCTTGGGGTGGTGGCCTTGGTGCATATCCATTGAAAGCATACGCCTGTTCAGGATTATAACAGAAATTTGCTGCACTTGGACACATATTAGTCACATGAGATGATAAACCACAATTTGTACAATAATCAGTAATAACATTGGCACCAACAGAAGTACCACAAGCAGTCAATTTATCCAATTTATTATTTAAAAGTGCAATCTGCTTTGAAATATTATCACTAGCATTCAATTCAAGTACCCCCCTTGTTTTACCCCTCGAACTCTTTTGTTGAGAGTTAGCACTCAACATCTCAAATAAAGCTTTAGTTTCTTCCGGGGTCTTGGCTCCTATCGAGCCTCCAACAGCATTGTCAACTATTGATTGACCATTGTCATTAAAGCCATCATAAAAGGCTTGATTCAGTGAGGGTTGTGTGAAATTGTGTTGGGGATATTGCATTAACATTGTATTAAATCTTTCCCATGCCTCATGAAAGGGCTCCCCCACATCTTGGGAAAATGTCATCAATTTCTGTCTAAAACTAGCCAACAGATGATGTGGGTAATATCTTTTAAGGAACACATCTTGCAATTCTACCTAAGTACTAATGCTGCTCGGTGCAAGCATCATCAACCATGTTTTAGCCACACCCTTAAGAGTGTAAGGAAAACACTTCAGTCTAATTTGCTCCTCAGTCACTCCCTGTCTTAACAAAAATTGAGCAACATCAATAATATACTCTTTAAGGAACGTGAGTGCATCCTCACCAGGCAATCCGTGAAAGCTTGGCAACATGGCAAAGTATTGTCCTTTGACCTCTAGATTTTTGGTTGCATCGGACAGCACTAAGCAAGAGGTAGATGTGTCTACCCGAGGTCTAAGGAAATCATTCATTTTCTGTGCCGGTTGTTCTGCCATCTCGGCTTTCTCTTCCTCTACCTCGATGGTGGAGGGTTCTGATTCGATGTTCGAATCTGAAAAGAGGGGATTAAAGAGGGGATCACCCTCAAATGCTTCCTCAAGTCTATTTATGTTGTCGTCCAATGGCACCAATGTAGGCTTCAAAGAACGACGACCTTGCATTCACTACCTAGCCTACTTGTTTACTTGCAACAAGTCCCCGGCAACGGTGCCAAAAACTTGATGGAGGAAAACTCCCTCTTGTAATAAATACCGAGCAAGCACTACTAGAAACAGGCCTTTTACCGACGAAAATTTCCGTCGGTAATTCCACATTTCCGACGGTAAATGGATATTACCGACGGAATTCGTCCGTCGGGTTTCGTCGGAAATAATTGGTTGGTAATACCGACGGACAAATTCCGCCGGAAATACCGGCGGATTGTCCGCCGGAAAATCTGAAATTCCTCCGGGAACCGTCCGTCGGAAATGAGTAATGCCGGCCGGTTAACCGGAGCAATTGCCGGAGGTTACCGATGGAATAATCCGTCTGTAAATAAAACCATTACCGACGGTTATAGCCGTCGGAATCCATAAAATTTACCGTCGGATATGTCCGTCGGAAATCTTAACCGTAAACCGACGGATATATCCATCGGTAATGAGTTTTATTTTTTTAATTTTTATTATTTTCCGACGGATATTTCCGCCGGAAATTAGTATTATTTTTTTTTTTTATTAATTTACCGACGGAAATTTCCGTCGGTAATCTGGCCAGATTTTTTTTAAAAAAATCTGTTTTATTATTAAACCACCTGTAAACCTGTCAAACCTGTTTTAAACAAATCCCAACAACAAACAAACTACAAAAAACTACAAACAAAGGGAAAAAGGGTAATGGGAAAGGGATAAACCTGTCAAACTTGTTTTAAACAAATCCCATTATAAAAGAAACACAAACAAACTACAAACAAAGGGAAAAGGGGTAATGGGAAAGGGATAAGGGGTAATGCACATGGGCCTCCACCTGCGCCTCCACCCGCGCATCCACTTGGGCCTGCACCTGGCTCTGGATCAGCTCCACTCGCCTCTCAACCTCTCTGTTGACCCGATCATCAAACGCTTCTTGATCCACATGATGACTACCGCCGGAGGAAGAAGATGAAAAGTATTGCGTAGTAGGGCTGCGGAATGGCATGTTAAAATACCCCGCACCATGTCCTCCGAATCCAGGCAAGCGGTCTCCCTTTGGTTGCTTGTCTCGGAGGAAAATGGCCGCCCAAAGCTTTTCACGAAAGGCGGGCCGCTCGGTGCTCTCAGGAGCCAAACTTCCTTCTTCAATAGCCTCCTCACGAGCCCGCCTATCATACTCTTCCTGAAAAAAAAATACATTATACACTATGGTAGAAAATAATATTTATTTAACTAAATAATTTATAATTTACTAATAGATAATATATAATTTACTAATAGAAAATACTATTAACACTTACATAAAGGGTCTGATAATAAGGGTTGACCCATTGTGGTCCTGAGCCATCAGCAGCCTCCGTAGTATGTGTAGCCAGAAATACAGCAGCACCATCAGCCTCATCATCTCCGTGTTTCAAACGCTAAACATATAAAAAAATTAAAACTTTAAAAAGCCTATCAAATAATAACAATATATGAATCAAATAGAGTATTGCTTAATTTACAAACGGATAATAAATGAAGTTTACCATTCTGGACCAACTCTCGCTGAAGTTAATTGATCCTCCAGTGTGCACACTCCCCCGCCCCTCTTGTGAGTTCCTATTCTTCTTTGCAATTTCTGAACTTTTTTGAAATTTCTCACTGTTCCAATAGGCTTCCCACTGCTCCCATGCACTAGCGGAGAAATTAGCTAGAGGCAAACCATCATTCAACCACTTTCTTTTCATGTCATACACTTTCCCAGCGTACCGCTTAGCAACCAATTTCTTGAAAGCCGCCTCGATTTGAACGTCGGTACACCCAGGGCATGAATATATGTGCTACAAAAATAGTAAAAGTAGTTAAATACACAAGGAAATAATCTACAAACTTTACAAAGGAAAGAGAATTAAGTAATTTTACCCGAAACTGGCTATACCAGATAGCATACACCTCTTTTGATATTGACTTCGGGGTGGGATAAAATTCCTCAAAATTATACCCGCTGAATAAATCCCCAAACCATCTAGCGGGATCTTGGCAACCACCATGTATAAACCTATAAGATATTAATTGAAAAACAATATATCAATATATATACAAATAAAAAGACAATAATAAAATGTAAACATTATTGTTTTGGTAGAAAAAACAATAGAGTAGAATCTTAACTTTGTTTAGTGTGTGGATTGGACAATAAGGAGGGGACTGTGGAATTCGACTATATGGAACAAAAGTATGAAAAAGAGATAATGACACCACGATTTGTTAACGAGGAAAACCTTGGAGGTGACAACCTCTTTGGAAAAAACCCCGGGAGTTAGGTCTCCAACCTTAAAAGTTTCACTATAATGATCACAAATACAATTTTGGAAGATAATGGAGAGGATTACAAGAGCTTGAGTGTCAAGTGTGTGCGTGTGAGCAATGATGTGTTTTTTCCGTCTCCATTTCCCCTTAAATACAAGTAGATATGAAAGAGTCAATACGGTTCCTACAATCTCGGGATTTTGGTTTATCATTTCAACCTCCTTGAGACTAAGTCGCCCGAGTCGTTGAAGATACATTGAACGTCTTTGGAGAATATCCCGCATTCCTCTCTTAATTCTTGAAAAATAAGGATAAGAATATTAGGAAATATTGAATAAGTAAATATTAGAACAATACTTACAGGGTAATGACGTCTCGGTATGCAGGATCAATTTAAGATGTCGCCATGTCGAAAAATACCCACAACAATTTGTCCCCAAAAACATTTGACTATGCGCTTGGCGAAGAGGCAAAATGTTTTCTTTTGAATTAATGGTCCAAGCTGTCCGCTCTGCACGATGGGATGTTTTGGAATACGTGGCATTAAATGGACGGTTGGGGCGAAGGGTCTGGAGAGTTACTTTTGAAAAAGAATCCTTTTTCTTTTTATTAACCGCTTGGGAGGATAATTTAAACTTCTTAAAGCTTCCTTTTCACCTCCGTTGGCCCACGGCGCCGTTCATCTCCAAGGTAAAACTTCTCCGTCTCTCACCTTCTTCCTTTGCTTATTTTTCTCTTTTTGCTTTGTCAACCATGGGTAGGATCAGGTTGTCTACGTCCAAACCCAAGAAAGTGTCATCCCCACAAGATCCCGTAGAAATTAATCTCGACGATTTCGTTTGCGGAAATCTTCTTACTAAACCAGACGAAGAAACTTGTTTGTTCAATGATTCCCAAATAGAGTCTATAAAGCAGCAATGTTGCTTCCCAAATGGTGCAATTTTTCATCCCTTTTCCATAAAACTTAGGTCTGACCATATTTCCCTCAAATGGATCTGTTTTTCGAATATCCCTTCCTTCTAGGGTTTAGCTACCCTTTTCCCTTTGTTGGTTTTACGAGTTCTTTCGAAAAACCCAACTCGCTTATGCTCAACTTATGCCGATGGCTTGGCGAGTTTTTGCTTTTGTCATTAAAGTGAACCGAGAAAATGGACTAAACTTAGGGCTCCATGAAATTGCATATTCCTACGATCTTCAACTCTTTGGTTCCAAAAGATACCTTTTTAGAAAGAGGTCGGAGTAGAAGTCCCTTGATGAGCACCACATCTTCCAGTGATAGGGGATGGAAGAATAGATTTTTCTTTGTTGATAGGACGTCGATTGGAGAAAAGGATGAGATATCGAGCCAATGGAACAAGGGAGGTACTTAAATTCTTACTCTTGTGACTTCTTGTTCTTGAGACAAAGCTGAATTGTAATTGTTCTTGTTTTTATGCGAGATATTGATTGGGGAGAATTGTTTCCACTGCTTGAAGACACTCTAAGCAAGATCGAAGAATTTTCGGGCTCCCTCCGGATAAGAGATCTCCCGAGGGTTTGTTGGAAGCATCGTCGATTATCCCGGAAGACCTAAAGGCCTCTACTTCCGCAATTATGTCCACTTTGGTAAGCATGGTATCTCTTCACCTTTGCTAAGCTGTTATCAATTTGATGCGTTATTCTTAATTGCCAATATCTATATGTCCATGCGGTCTCCAAACCGGTAGTTTCGGGATCGACTTTGACCTTGATGATATTGAGGCTATGTTCTCTGCGCCTATTGTTAAGATCGAAAAGAAACCTCCACCTGCCCCTAAGAAGATTCTGTTCCGGATGAGAGCATAGGTATTGGCTCTAGGGTGAGGAAGAGAAAAGCGATTCAAGAGGAGGTGGTGGAAGTTGAAGACACTTTTGAAGAAATGTCCGTGGGAGATTTTAAAAAGAAATGCATGAGTTTCACAAGCGGGGTGAGATAATATTAAATGGGTTTGTCTTGTTTCTAAAGTTTTATAAGATCTTTTGATATCGAATGTATTATTTTACGGGCGGTAGGACTTATGGAAGGTGCAGTAAAGGAGACGGAGATAGTGAAGAAGAAATCCAAGGCGGACATTGCTTTGGTCAAGAAAGAAGACAATGTTGGAGAATAAGATAAAAGAGCATGAGAAAACCTTAGAGCAACAAGTTAAGTTCTTTGGCGAGCAAGAGCAAACGGTAAAGGATTTCTTGAATAGCTTGGCGAAAGCGAGGATGACCACAACAAAGAGATAGCGAAGTGAAGAATTCACACGCAAGCGGCTGCGGCAAAAGCGTCTCTCAATGCAAGGTAAAGATGATGAAGGAGTATCGGGAAGGGAAGGCGATACTTGGGATATCAATAGGGAATGTGCCTATTTGTTTAAGTTGACGGTGAGGTGACGGACGAGGGCGAGGTGTCGTCAAGTCCGTATGAAACGATCGTGAAGGATGCACCAGTAGTTGGAGAAGTGACCCCAAATGCAACACCTGCGGCAGAAGCCACCTAAAATAAAACCACTTTGTTCTTGGTCTTTTGGTGATGTTTTTGGGGTGGAATCCCTTAAAACAATTTTTGTTTGGTTATGTAATGGGTCCATAAGGACCAAAGACAATTGCCTTTATGTGTGGGGTTGGTCCAACACTTTTGCACTTTAAGCTTAGTAGTTGGGATGCTTTTTATGATAACTTTATGGTTTAATGGTTTTCAAGCGTGTCAAGGCTTGTTATATTTTGGATAGAATTTTTCTTAGATGATCCTTTGTTATGCTCATAAGGTGACATGATAGTATGTCAAAACGATAGGTACTTAAGATGACACGTATATGCCATAAACCGTAGATACTTTAGATGACACGTACATGCCATAACCATAAGAATAATACGTAAGATCAATCATCCAGCGAGTGGGAATGGGTAAGCTATATGAGTTTACCCATATAGGCCCACCCACACCTCAATTAGAGAGATAACTTGCGCTCCGGGCGAAGGTGTGGTAACCTAACATCTTAAGAAAGAGGTAATTAACTCTTTAAACCTTAGAAGGGATTGTGTACCTTTACTTGAGAAGAGATGGCCGAGTCTCTAACGGAGGAGAAATCGTTGTTCTTTACGCGCCTTCGACATGTCCCCATGTAAATGTGTCAATACCTCATAAGATAGAAACATGTTAAAATGGACGCCAACTAAGGTTGACGTCTCTCCACAAAGTACGTTAGTGACATCTTAATTTGTAAAGAATTAAAGAGGTATATAGGAAAAAAGAAAGGTTGCAACAAATTAAAAGACGATCCATACCTGGAAAGATGAGTTCATGGGGAATTTTGTTTATACGTAATACCTTTTAAGATGAATGGCGTTCCAACTCCGCGGTATCATTTGGCCATCCAAGGTTGCAAGTCGATATGCTCCTTTCCCGGCTTGTGCATCTATTAAGTAGGGTCCTTCCCATTTTGGGGCGAGCTTGCCTGCGTTGGGTTCCTTGGTATTTTGGAATGCCTTTCGTAGGACTAAGTCTCCTACTTGAAACCTCCTAATCCTTACGTTTTTGTTGTATGATCGGGCTACCCTTTGTTGATATCTTTGCCATGCGAACTTTGGCCATGTCCCTTAGTTCGTCCACGGTATCTAGGTCATGTATCAAAATATCTTTATTATGTTCGGATGTCGGCAAAGCTGTATCTTGCCGTAGGTACAAGGACTTCTGGCTGGAATAACGATTCGGTTCCAAATACAAGTGAGTAGGGGTTTGACCGGTCGCATTCTTAGATGTCGTCCTGTCAGCCCATAGAACCATTGGTAACTCTTGTGCCCATCGTCCTTTCTTTTGGTTCAGTCTCTTTTTTAAGTTGCTTATTATTATTTTGTTGCTAGACTCTGCCTGTCCATTGGCTTGAGGGTGAACGGCGAAGATGTCACCATCTTAACACCCCAAGATGTCAAGAAATCTTGGGTTCTCTTGCTAATGAATTGAGAGCTGTTGTCACAAATTATCTCTCGATGGTATTCCAAATCGGTGAATATGTTTCTTTTGATAAAAGATATAACTTCTTTGTCACGAACTTGCACATATGCCTCGGCTTCTACCCATTTAGAAAAGTAGTCTGTCATAGCCAAAAGAAATACTCTTCCACCTGGTGCTCTGGGCAATTTTCCTACTATGTCCATTCCCCAAACCATAAAAGGCCATGGTGAGAGGATAGGATGTAGCGGTTCGGTGGCAGTGCGGGATGTCCCCATGTCGTTGACGGGGAATCACATTTCTTTGCGTAGTCAACGACGTCTTTTCTCATTGTGGGCCAGAAATAACCCATTCTAAGGGCTTTAGTATGTAAACTTCTACCCCGGTATGATTTCCACAATCTCCTTCGTGCGGCTCCTTGAGAACCTGATGGGCTCTATACGCTTCTAGACATCTTAAGTAGTGACTGCGGCGGATTTTCTAAACAAGAGATTATCAATAAGTAAATATTTAGATACTCTTACCACGAAGGCTCTTGCATTCTTCTCCTCGATTGGGATCGTATCATCCAAGAGATACTTGATAATAGGAGCTGTCCAAGAGGTTCTTTGCGGGGAGAGGAAGGTATGTCGACATCTAGGGCGAACATCTCAAGATGGTCAATTCTTTGGGATGTCAATATGCACAATTGGGATCTTGGTTTGTGAGATGCTTTTGAAGGCTTAACCCAAGTTTGCCGGAGCGTACGCGAGAATTTTCTTCTCGTGGGATTTGTTCCAAGGAAAATGTTTTGAATTTGGCGAAATAATTTTTACAATTTCCAAATATGTCGTCATCTTGGCATTTTTCGCGACGTAGGACCCGTTGTATTGGTTAACAATTAGCAAGGAATCCATGAACACCTGGATATGCTTGATATCTAAGTCTGGGCTGCGATTAAACACGCAATTAGAGCCTCATACTCTGCTTCATTGTTGGTAGCCTTGAAGCGCAAGCGATAGATTGTGGTATTATGTCCCCTTGTGGCGATTTTAGTACAACTCCAGAGACACCTGTACCTCTCATGTTGGAAGCACCGTCCGTGTAGAGAGTCCAAATTTTTAGGATGTCATCATCTTGAAGTTGATGTACTTCCAATTCCACCTCTTGTTGCGGGGTTGGGTGAAATCGGCTACAAAATCGGCTAGGGCTTGGGATTTTATTGCGGTTTTGGGCTCGTACTTGATGTTGTATGTGCTTAATTATACGAGACCATTTCGCCATTCGACTGACATCTCTGGTTTTCTCATAACATTCTTAATAGGATAGTTAGTGCGTACAATTATAGTATGTGTTTCAAAATAATGCCTTAATTTAATTGAAGCAGTTATCAAAGCTAAAATTAATTTTTGTAAATGAGAATACCTGGTCTCTGCGTCTAAGAGTGTCTTACTTATATATTAGATGGGTTGCTAATTACCATCTCGTTACATTACCAAGGCTGCGCTTACAGGCGCCTTCGGACATATTGCTAGGTAGATGTAAAGATGTTCTTCCTTCGAGGTTTGGCTAATAAGGGAGGTGTCGACGGAGTAAGTTTTGAGTTCCCGAAAAGCTTCTTCATGTTGTTCCTCCCATTGGAACTTTTTGTTCTTTCTTAAGATGTCGTAGAAAGGTTTGCATCGATACGAGGATTTTGAAATGAATCTCGAGTGAGTGCGGCAATTTTTCCTGTCAATCTTTGGACGTCCTTGGCCAGTTGAGGTGATGACAGATTGATAATAGCACGTATTTGTTACGGGGCGGCTTCAATGCCTCTTTTAGTAACCATATAACCCAAAAACTTGCCGACCTTCATTCCGAAGTTGCATTTAGGCGGATTAAGTTTCATATTGAAACAATCCAAGATGTCAAAAGCTTGAGAGAGGTTGCTTATGTGATCCTCGGCCTTCTTGGACTTTACTACCATGTCGTCGATGTATACCTCCATTGTGTCCCCAATCTGATCTTTAAACATTTTGTTTACGAGCCTTTGATACGTTGCACCTGCATTTTTTAGTCCAAAAGGCATGGCAATATAACAATAAATACCTGTGGGTGTTATGAAGGCAGTGTCCTCTTGGTCAGAGGGTTCCATCTGAATTTGTTGAAATCCTGAGGACGCGTCCATGAATGTGAGGAGTTCATGTCCGGAGGTGGCATCAACTAATGAATCTATGTGCGGCAAAGGGAAAGGATCTTTTGGGCAGGCTTTATTCAAGTCGGTGAAGTCGACACAAACTCGCCATTTCCCGTTTCTCTCCTCTACCACAACCATGTTTGCTAACCATCTTGGATAATCGACCTCCCGTATCATGTTGGCTTTGAGTAAGCGCTCTACCTCTTCCTTGATGATCTGATTTCTGGCTTCTGCAAACTTCCTACGTTTCTGGTGCACTGATTTAAAGCTAGGATCCACGTTAAGTTTGTGAGTGATGACATCTCTGCTGATGCCTGTCATGTCATCATGTTTCCAAGCGAAACTTTTTATTCTGCTTCTTAATAGGTTCACAAGCTCCTCTTCTATATCTGACGGGATGTCAGTGCCAATAAGTACTTTGATGTCCGGGTTGGAAGGGTCTAGCCATACTTCTTTCACATCATCCTCCCTAGCTTCCAGGACTTCACGTACTTTCCTCGATAATTGATATGCTTGTTTTGGAGATGTCGACGCCTTCATTGAAGTTTTATAACACTCCTTGGCTACTTGTTGATCACTGTAAATCTTAGCGACACCCCAAGGTGTTGGGAATTTCACACACTGATGGTAAGTGGAGGGTACGGCCTTCATCCCATGAATCCACGGTCTTCCAAGAATGACATTGTAAGATGTTGCGCAATCAATTACGCAGAACCGCTCCATGGTGTTGAGGCCCTTTGAGTATATTGGAAGTTTGATCTCCCCCACCGTTTCTTTGACTTCGCCACTGAAGCCTACCGGCCTGAAGACTTTTTGACGATCTACGATTACAGGATGTTCATTTCCTTAAGGGTACCCAACATAATAAGATTGACGGAGCTGCCCCCATCTACCGGGATACGTCGTATTGTACAGATTAGCGATCTGCGAGAAATAACTAGACCGTCGTGGTGATGTTCTAGCGAGTTCTCTCGTTCGCTTTCATCAAAGGCGATTGGATCTGGCGGAAGCGTCGACATCACATTTGTCTTTCGGCTTCTCCTGTTTTGACTCCTTAGCATGTCGTTTTGCGGCGAGAATAGGATGTTCCATATATTTACGAGCCTCCACTAATGAAGTTGATCACCTTTGTTGATGTTGGGGGAGAAAGCTGGTCTTTCGGCTTCATCGAGGAGCTTACGCATTTTCACCCTTCTTCTTTACGGATCCCAACAACTCCTTAAGATGTCCTTTCGAGAGCAAATAACTGATCTCCTTTCTTAACGCGATGCAATCTTGATAACGTGTCCAAAGTCTTCATGGTAAGCGCACCATTTTGATTTGTCACGCCATCCTGTGGTCTTGTCCGTTTCTTTGGCCATCGCTTTGTCTCCCGAGGTTGCCCATTGCACGAGTACACTGAAATGTCAACGAGAAAAACAATAATCAGAAATGTTAGGCACATTATCATTATCTTCATCCTCACCGTCTATTGAATTAATTTTGCTAGTGTCAATTCTCGGATAAGGATTGGGACGGTTGTTCTGCGATGGGACGATTCGGTCTTTACGTCGGGATGGTCATATGTCGACATCTTGGACGATGACTTCGATCTTCGCGGCTCATCTTCCTCCAATCGATGAATCTCAATGCCCTGCTCGACTTCTTCTAGCCGCTTACAAGGAGTCATCACCAAATCCCGATAATACTTGTGAATCTTTCTTGACCCCATTTTGAATGCTTACGTGGCATCGACATGTCAAGATTGGGAATTTCTAGCACCTCTTTATTGAATCGGTGGACGTAATCCTTTAGAGTTTCATTAGGCTTTGGGTCACATTGTAAAGATCACTTGTCAACCTTTCAAATTGTCGATTGCATGAGAATTGGTTGTAGAACATGTTGATGAGTGGGCGTATGAACCAATTGAACCTAGGGGTTGTCTAATCAGCCATTTGAGAGCTGGCCCAAACAAGGTGGATCCAAATCCCCTGCATAAGCAAGCCTCCCGGAATTGAAGCGGAATATGGATTATGTCCATCTTTTCTTGATAGTGTGCAACATGCTCCTCTGGGTCCGTGGTACCGTCGTACAACTTCATAGATGGTACACTGAAACGCTTCGGGATGTCGACATTTGCAATTCTTGGGACAAACCGGGATTGATTGTAACGATTTTGGGTCCTTGGTTGAATTGGAGGAGTTACTCTGGCACGTTCATTATTAGCTCTACGAGATCTGCATCTGTTTGGCTAGTGGATTTCCTGCAAAAGGGTCAGCCATAGGAATACGATTGAAATTATTATTATTGAAAAGATTATTTAGCAAACCAGAGTTGTCCGTAGTAGTCGTGACAGTAGTGTTGTCAATGAATGGGATGAATGGGGTGAATCCTGCGGAAGATGGCGTCAATGGGGTGTCCCCAGGCAAAGATGTCAATATCATTAAAGATGTCAGCGGATGAGTTTGAGGAGGACTGCCCATTGGAATGAATTCACTCTGAAATGTAGATCCTCCGGTGTTGTCAAAGTTGAGAACCCTTGCACGCGGTGGTGATATGTTCTCAAGCCGAGATGCGATGAGCCGTTGGTCTTTTACGCATCTTAATCATGGAATTGGTCAACACCTTCGAATTGTTGTCTTCTTTGGTCCAACCTTTGATTCAACACAGTCGGGATACTCCGGATGTCGGCATCTGCATTGGAAGAGGTTGCCCCCTTTTGTGGAGTCTTCGTAGGTTGAGTTGACTGAGGCCCGGTCTGAGGAGGTGGTGGTAACAAGGTGGTTCTACCTCCTAATGTGGGAACAACGGCGGGACCTTTGCCGGCGGAGGACACATTGGGGGGTGCAGACATAGTGAACTTGATCAGGAAATGATCCAAATAACCGATAAACCACGAGGCCCCTCGGTGGGCGCCAAATTGTTTTGGTAGAAAAAAAAATAGAGTAGAATCTTAACTTTGTTTAGTGTGTGGATTGGACAATAAGGAGGGGACTGTGGAATTCGACTATATGGAACAAAAGTATGAAAAAGAGATAATGACACCACAATATGTTAACGAGGAAAACCTTGGAGGTGACAACCTCTTTGGAAAAAACCCCGGGAGTTAGGTCTCCAACCTTAAAAGTTTCACTATAATGATCACAAATACAACTTTGGAAGATAATGGAGAGGATTACAAGAGCTTGAGTGTCAAGTGTGTGCGTGTGAGCAATGATGTGTTTTTTCCGTCTCCATTTCCCCTTAAATACAAGTAGATATGAAAGAGTCAATACGGTTCCTACAATCTCGGGATTTTGGTTTATCATTTCAACCTCCGTGAGACTAAGTCGCCCGAGCTGTTGAAGATCTGTTGAACGTGCTGGAGAATATCCCGCATTCCTCTCTTAATTACTGAAAAATAAGGATAAGAATATTAGGAAATATTGAATAAGTAAATATTAGAACAATACTTACAGGGTAATGACGTCTCGGTATGCAGGATCAATTTAAGATGTCGCCATGTCGAAAAATACCCACAACAATTATATATATGACATTTACAATTAAATAATACTTACTGGCCACTGGGAGAGATAGATATTTCCATTTTTCCATCCTCATTAATAATTGCGTCCAAGTGAACCCGTTCGGATGGTTCACTAACTGGAACACTAGAGCTTACATTACCTTGACTGCTCACATTACCTTGACTGCTCAAATCATCATCACTACGTCCTGAACCAGACGTAGAGCCCCTCCCTCCAGTCCTTGGAGAAACAAGACGATGGACAAAACCCGCAACCTTGCCTCTCTTTGAACGATTGCCACCTCGACCCGACATATCTAAACTAGTATATTATATATACAAATAAAAACAATATATCAATATATATAAATAAAAAGACACTTCATTTAGGTTTATTGATATAAAAGACGAACCCTAATTCACACCGGCTTCTGCAACATCAGAATTTTCAACACAAATTGGTCTCGGTAGTCGGTTTAGGTGGATGTGAATAATTTTAAATATTAATATTTAATTCTTTGTTGTTAAGTATATCATTCTCTAGGGTGAAAGGACAATTCATGTCCATTAGGTTTAGAATTGGGGTCGGCTTCTATCCCATCCCGAAATACACGTATGAATTGCAAATATCACTGTCTACTTGCTTTATAATCGAAAATCAAGCAATTTTAATAGACAATAATGATATTTACAAATCATATAATCGTGCATAATTTTTATTCATTACCATAACATGCATAATTTTGATCAATAAACAAGATGAGAGTCGTTATCATCCACAACAATCAAAACCATATCTCAGCTTAGACCAAGAAAGACAGAGCAAACAAGTTCTCATTTGTTTGAGCAAAGGATTTTCTGTTTAATATAGGTTTTTCGGTTTCACTTTGTCCTCCTCTCTAAGGATCTCAAACATCACAGTCATGTTCTTGTGAGTGCTGTTTTACTCTTCATCGGTGGTATACGGTCACAAGTAAAAACAAGGTAACAATATAACACCAGTGAAGAGAAAACAGAGCTTCCCTCCAATTTTTTCAATCTCCACCTTCCATTTACCCAAGATGCTGATTGCGGAATCTTCCTCATGAGCTTGAGAGCTGGCGGTGTTGCCCTCAATCTCACGGTTGCTTTGCATGTTTTGCGAAGCAACCATGAGATTGAGAGCAACACCGCCAGCTTTCATGCTCATGAGGAAGATTCTGCATTCAGGATCTTGGGTAAATGGAAGGTGGAGATTAAAAAAATTGGAGGAAAGTTCTGTTTTCTCTTCACAGTGTTATATCGTTACCTTGTTTTTACTTGTGACCGTATACCACCAAAGAAGAGAAAACAGACACCGACAAGAACATGGCCGTGATGTTTCGCATCCTTAGAGAGAAGAGGACAGTGAAACTGAAAAACTCTTATTAAATGAGAAAATCCTTTGCTCAAACTGACAAGAACTTATTTGCTCTATCTTTCTTGATCAAAGATGGACGGATTTTGATAGTCATGTGTGAGAAAGGCTCTCATCTTATTTATATATATACATATATGTATATTTTTATTTTTATTTTTATTTTTATTTTTTATTTTTAATTTTTTTATTTTAATATTTATTATTATTATTATTATTATTATTTATTATTATTATTATTATTTTATTATTATTATTATTATTATTTTATTATTATTATTATTATTTTATTATTATTTATTTTATTTATTTATTTATTTTGTTTTTTTTTTTTTTATTTATTATTTATTATTATTATATTTTTTTTTATTATTATTTGAAAGGTCCTGTTTGCTTAGATCAAATTAAAGGTTAGGCAGTTAAGGTTTGACAGCTGAGGTTAAATCTTAGCTGTCAGAGGTTAACTGGTTTTAAAGATTGGAGTTTAAATGTGCAGCGGAATAAAAGTGTTTGAAATAATGTAAAGACAAGTGAATAGTGTATGTGTGTGTATATGTGTGTGTGTGTGTTGTGTGATAATACCAATTGAACACAAGGAGTTTTAAGGTGGTTCAGAGTTCACTCCTCCTACGTCCACCCTCACTGTCAACCTTGACAAGTGAGATCAATCCACTTAAATCTAGTTCCCGTTAAGATTTACAAAGGATTGGATAGGCAAGTTCCTTGAACTTCCTCTTCCTAATAAGTACAGTCTATTAGGGATCAAGCTCTACACTGAGCTATTCACACTACCCACTTAAAGTCAGTCTTAAGGGGTTCTTACAAATCAGTTTATACACCTGAGATCAGTTACAAGTGTCTTAATATTGTTTTGATTATTGGTTGCAGGTTGAGAAGGTTTGGATGCAAGGTTTGTAGAAGTTGTGTGTAAAAAGGGGTAAGGTCTTCAGTCTTGGAGAGTTCCTTTTATAGGCTTGGAAATAGCCGTTGGAGGAGACAAGGAGACAAGGGAGTAAATGCATGTTGGAGTTGCATTTAGAGCCTTTGTTGACTGGAGAATAAAATAGCTGGAATCTGCAACCAGGCATGTGATCTTCATGGAGATGAGCTGGCAACATCTGTATGGAGAGATTTGGACAAGGCACATCTTGGTCATCACAGGAATTCTTCATAGCTGTTGATGTTGAAGATCATAGCTGTTGAGGAGTGAAACCTTTCTTTGTGAGAGAACCTTAGCTGTCAGAGCTAAGTTCTGATCTAGAAGGTTTAGGCCTTATGTAATACATCATACTACACATGTAATTAAGATACATTAATGTACAAGAGAGGTTTTGAGTGATATCTTTGTAGGTTGATTGAATCATAGCTGTCCAGTTGATATAAATAGAGATGCAGTTTGATTTTGAGGTCTTAGCTGTCCAAGGTCATATGTTATCTTGGCTGTCAGATAACATATGATATATTTCTTTGTCAAAACCTATTATAACTATGTGGCTTACATAGTTAGGTCCTAACAATTTCCCCCTTTTTGGCAAAGTAATATATCTAATAAAGATATAACCAGCAAGATACTCAAGAATGAATATACCAATGAAGATGAGAACAATCTTCTTGATTCAATCAACTGAGTCTTAAAACAAAACATATTATCCAAAATAAACAATGTTTTAAAAGCAGGAATTTAAAGGTAGGGATTAAAGAAAGGACTTATCCAAAAAGACATAAAATTTTCTTAAGAAAATTCATCTCTTTCTCTTCTTGCTGCAAGGATCTCCTCTCTTTCTGCAAGTAGCACTCTCTTCATCTTTTCCTCAACACCTCTGTAGTACATCTCATTGTTCCATTCCCAGCTCATCTCATCATCATAGGTGAAGGTTTGGTTTTGCCTTTCCTTGAGAACAGCTTTGGACAGAGGTTCTTCATCATTTCTCAATCTCATAGAACCAAATAAGGGAGCCTTCTTTGGTTTTGAGCTCAAACCCCTTGTTCCTGCAAATAGGTTAGAAAAGAAGGGGTTTGATTGAAGAGAGATGGGTTGTTGAGTTTGATGTAGAGGTGGATCAGTTGAGACAGTGAGAACAGTAGAGGTTGAGAGTTGATGCTGTTTCATCACAGGAGCACTATCTTCATCATCACTTGACACAATCACATTTGGAGCAGCACCAGAGGCTCTTTTTCCCAGGTTCACAGCTTCTTCATCAGATTCAATGGCCTTTTCTTTGGAGGCCTTCCTCTCAGATTTTGACACAGTTGAGACTTCCAAAATGTGTCTCATCTTGGTTATCATTGACCTTGTAAATCTTTGCATGTCTGTAATGGTCACATGATATGGGGGTACAAAAGTTGAAGGATTGAAGTTTGGAGGAAGGTTGGATTGGAGAGATCTTGTGTTTAGGGGAATGAATGAAGAGGGTACTGAAGATGAAGGGGGAAACATAGCTGTCAGGCTTGGTCTTGTAATGACAGCCATGATAATGGATTTATTGAGGCAAATCCTCCAATACATTTCTTTGGCAAGCTCAACGCATAGGGCATACACCAGGGATGAAGGCATATAAATGCATTCATTGATATTTGAAGAGAGAAGCTGGGAGAACAGAATTTCCCAATCTATTATGGTAGAGATATCCATAAAGTTTGGTAGCAAGGGGGCTTTGTGAAAGAAGGAGTTTGGGAGAGCTATTCTGTACTTTTTCCATTCTTCATGGGCAAACACTATGAGGCCACATCTATTCCTTGCATGAATCATAATGGAATTTTTGCTTAACAGCCAAGGATTGGAGACTAGGTGAGGATTGGCAATTTCAGGGAAATGGGAAATATCCTTCAATCTTTGGTGGGCAGCCATGATAGAGGGGAAGGAAAAGTCAATGTCACAATCTAAAATCCAAGGTTCATAAGTAGGAAGGATTTCAGATTCAAGGGAGGGATCAACAGTTTCTTGGTTTTGATCAGGCTCACTAGGTTTAAATTGAGATTCTTGATCAGGTTGAGGTTCTGGTTCAAGATCAGGTTGAGGTTCAGTTTCAAGATCAGGTTGGGGTTCAGGTTCAAGATCAGGTTGGGGCTCGCATCTTGGGTAACAATATGAGGTTCTTGAATTTGAACAGATTCAACAAACTTGGATTGAGGTTCGTGTTCAGGAATGGGTTCGGGTGCGAATGCTAGCTTTCTTGGACAAATCTCTCGTTTTTGATAAGTTTCAAGGCTTTTTGAGTTTCTTCCTCTGTTAGCACTTGTCTCACGTAATAGGTAACAACGGGGACATGCTTTGGATCCTCTAAGGAAAGTCCTTCGTATGCTTTGAAAATGTTTTCAGGGATGGGGAAGGATCCGAGGGACTATCGAGGGAGATTCTTGACTGGAGAGAGGGATAGCTATCGTAATGGGAGACATAGGACTTTTATTCCCCCTTAACGTAGGCTCATCCTTTTCGTAGCTAGAGCTATTCCCCCTATCTTTTTCAACACTTGGCTCATTTGGACTAATGTTAGAGGGATTAAGATTTAGGATGCCTTGAGCCACGAGTCATGAGGTGAACTAGATTGGTCTTTGGATGAGGAGAGTTGAGGAGTGGTTGGTTTCAACTTTTTGGATGGGGGAGCATCTTTATCTGTTTTTCTCTTCCTAGAGAAAGTACTGAGAGTAAGAGAAGGCTTAGAGGTTACCTTGGATGGGGTTTCAGTACTTGAGACCACCTTAGCCGTCGAGATGAAGCTTCCATGGCCGTCCCGGATGTCCGTCCAACCTTAGTCCGTCCTTACTTCCATTAGTGACTCGGCAACAGGCTCTTCTCATATCTTCATCAAACTCATCACCTTGAGCTTCACCAAGCATACACAAAATCGTGGATTTCTTCCTCTTCACCATCATATTCATCAATGTCCTTGAAAATAGGATCTCGACCGAGTATCTTCACCGTCGCCTTGCTCTTCACCTACCATCTTCCCTTTGTCAGCTCCTTGAGCACTTTCTTGCTCAACAGCCTTCCTCTTCTTGGATTTGCTTTCCTTTACTAAGCTTCTTTCCCTTCCCAGTTCTCTTCATCTTGGCTAGGCTTTTTCTTCTTTTGATTTTGGAAGGAGAAGTCTCTTGAGCTCTTTCTTTTATGACAACACCTTTGTCATGCTTTCTCTTGGATCTTTTGTCATTCACCATGTTTACTAATCCCTGCCATATCTTCATATCCTTCTCGCCTTTCTTTTTCAATCTTTGAGAGGCTTCATCAAAATTCTCGTAGCCGTCCCCAAGCTCTAATTTCTTCTTACCCTTCGGTTTGAAGGTGCTCAAGTTGAAGCTTCTGGTTGATACTAGAGATGCGAGACTCAAGCCACTCATCCTTTAGGGGAGGATTCAGCCTTGGAATAAGGTGATGGAGAATTCCACTCATGAATCTGAAATTGTTCATCCTTGGATTTTGTTTCTTGTATTTCCAGGGAGAGGGAGAAATGGCTAATTGAAAGTTGTGAAGTAAAGCAACACTCCAGTTTACTTCTTTGGTTATCAAACTTAGGGCTTGCTTCCATTCATTAGGACTTATTTGATCAAATGATGATTGCTTTCCATCAAACCCTTTGATGACAACATCCATTAGGGTTGATTTGAACAGATCAAGTTCCTTCTTTTTGATTGGTTTGTCCTGAACCAATAGATAATTACAGCTTGGTTTGTCAAAGAACCTTTTGTAGAATGGTTCCGAGGTTGTTGTCTTTTCCTATTCCAGAGATTTGAAACACCATTGCTTTTGATAGGGATGTTGTAAACCTTGGACACAATCTTGGGGGTCACATTGATTTCAGTACCTTCAATGGTGGTTTTGATTGCCCTAGTTGATTGTCTTTCTCCTTTCATAAAAATCTCTCTGCATAGCTTCTCATAAATAGGAGGTTGAGCTTCCATCATATTGCAGAGATGATTGGATTCCAAGAGTTCTTTGATGAGAGCTCCAACATTGTGCTCATAGAACTCAGGTTTGATGAAGTATCCATGGGCTTCTGGGTAAGACATGTTTGAACTTAGAACAGAAAGTTTTTAGGGTTTATGAGACAAAAACAGAGGGAATCAAAGAATGAATTTGGAAGAGAGAAAGGTGATTGTTAACTGAGGGATTAGTTCGCAAGGTTAAATGATAGTTAAGGGATGGAATTTGAGTTTGTTTGAACGGCTAATACGTGGGTTAGTGTAACGGTTAAAAGATAGCATTTAAGATAGTGACTGTTCATGAATAGTGTTTTTTGTCCCACTACTCATTACATGTACAATAACTCCCCACAAAACAAGGGAGTTATTTCCGTACACAAAGACAAAATTTCAGAGGGAATAAACAGAGAAATTAATGAATATTTGTTAGTGGCAAGTTCCAAACACTTCCTCGATTTGGCAAGAGCTAAATTCATAGGTAATCGAGACTTAATTACCAGCCAAGTCTATTTTGAATGATCATTGCCACTAATTTGACTGAAACTGAATTTGCCTATAAAAGATAATGGTTCAGATGAAGAAATTTACCAAATCCATTTCATTCATAGCAAATGGGAAGACTTGTTTCAAAGTTCAGTCCTAGCAAAATGGCTAAGACTGCAAAGAGACTTGCTTTTCAAAGTCCAAGGGTAGATGAAACAAGAGAGGCAAGGTTTGAGAGGGAGTTTCTGTCATATAGGCTCCAAACTGATATAGGTTTGGAGCAGGAGGTGGATCAAATACTAAAAGATGATCCCAATAAGGAGGAGGAGTTGAAGGAGAGAGAGAGATAAGGAAGAAGTTTTGGGAGGAGGAGAGATTAGCACTTTTGGAAGGTGAGGAAAATAGGTTGAGAGAGAAAGCAAAAGTAAGGGTAAGGCTAAGATAGTTGAAGGGGAACTGTGATCCGACAGCCTAAGGTTAAGCCGTCAAGGAAGGAGAGAGAAGGAGAATCAAGTAGGCCAGCTTAAGGACAAGGTGGAAAGGGTTTATACCTTGGGAGAGCTAGTGAAGCTTGACAAAGGATGAAAGGATTAAGGTTGACACACAAATTGGTCAACCTGATTTCATAGCTGTCAAGGAATTCACAAATGTCACCAGGATTCTCTAACTCTTAGCCAAACAGCTTCTTGAGGGAATGGAGATAACTTTGCAGGAGGGCAAAGTTCTCCTTCCAAAGTCTATATGAAGTTGTTTTCTCAATTTCTCAAGTGTTTGAGTCCAAATTTGCTTTAAATGGTGAGGAGGATGAAGGTCCTCGGGCCCGATCAAGCTATCATTGCACAGTAAGTGCAAATTCTTTCGTGTACCTTCGGCTTTATCTCACCACATAGTGAGTATCCTCCCTATAATGCGGTTGAAGAGTGGTGGCCAAGGAGGGTCTGTCCTTCTTTGCAGCTTCTCAACCTCTCGCTATTGATCCATTTATGGAAAGGCACCCTGTTTGGTTGGAGAGATATGGAGATATCAAAGAGAGTGCATATCAAGCTCCAGACATTATTTATAGTGATAGAGGATATGGGGATGATTGCTTCCAAGATCAGCTATGGGATAAACAGGATTGACAGTCCTTAGCTGTCAAGGCTTTTCAGAGGTGCTTGCTGAGATGAGAAGGAGGGTTGATGAAGCTTTTGGTAATATGGATTTAGGCTTGTTTTTATGGTGTTTGAATTTCTGTAAGGTAGAAATGAGGTTTTGTTTTGATGTGTAAGAAGCTTTTGAATTGAGAAAAAGGTTAGCTGTCAGACAATGTTGTTGACAGCAGCCATAGGAAATGGTTTATTCTAATGAATAAGAGTCTTTTATTTTGTTAGATTAATCATGCCTAGCATTGCTCTTAACATCTCAAATCTTTTCTCATCCATAGCCTTAGTTAGGATGTCAGAGACATTATTCTCAGTACACACTTTTGCAAGACTAATGTTTCCTTTTTCAACATGGTCTCTGATGAAGTGATGTCTGACCTCAATATGCTTTGTCTTTGAGTGTTGGACAGGGTTTTCTGTCATGGCAATGGTACTTGAGTTGTCACAAAAGATTGGAATGTTGGACAGTTCAATTCCAAAGTCTTGTAATTGACTTTTGAGGTAAAGTATTTGTGAACAACACAAACCAAAGAAGCAATATATTCAAATTTCACTGTTGAGGTTGCTACCGAGGTTTGCTTTTTACTTGACCATGAAATGATTCTAGATCCAATAAATTGGCATCCACCACTTGTGGACTTTCTATCTAGGTTACACCAAGCATAGTCGAGAATCGGTGAATCCAATTAAAGAAAATGGGGATTCGGTAGGATACCATAATCCATAATCGGAGTTCCTTTGAGATATCTCAAAATTCTCTTGACACAGAGAGATGAGACTCCTTGGGATTTGCCTGAAATCTAGCACAAAGACAGACACTAAACATAATGTCGGGTCTTGAAGGCACATTACATAGAGAAGGGATCCAATGTAACTTCGTAAAGTGTTGGATTTACACTTTGGCCATCGTGATCGGCATGAAGTTTGGTTGTGGTTGACAAGGGAGTTTTGGCAGTGTGAAGATTGCATATCAAACTTTTTGATCATATCCCTTGTGTATTTAGCTTGGTTAATGAATATTCCTTCCTCCATTTGCTTGACTTGAAGACCCAAGAAGAAAGTGAGCTCACCAATCATGCTCATTTCAAACTGGTCTTTTATAATGTTCCCAAATTCAGTGCACAAGTCCTCATTTGATGATCCAAAAATGATGTCATCAACATAGACTTGGATGAGCAACTGATCATCTCCATATTTTTTGATAAACAAAGTGTTATCAATATGGCCCTTGGTAAATCCTTTACCAAGGAGATATCTAGATAGGGTGTCATACCAAGCTCTTGGTGCTTGTTTAAGCCCATATAGAGCTTTGTCCAATTTATATACATGATCAGGAAACTTGGGATGCTCAAATCCAGGAGGTTGAGAGACAAACACCTTTTCATTTAGGACTCCATTCAGAAATGCACTTTTGACATCCATCTGAACACACTTTCATCTTCTTGAATGAAGCATAGGCAAGAAATAACCTTATAGCTTCAAGTCTAGCAACTGGTGCAAAAGTCTCATCATAGTCAATTCCTTCTTCTTGCTATATCCTTGAGCAACCAGTCTAGCTTTGTTTCTTATTACAACGCCTTCTTCATTCATCTTATTCCTAAAAACCCATCTTGTTCCAATGACAGTTTGATTCTTTGGCTTAGGAACAAGCTTCCAAACTTTATTTCTTTCAAATTGCTCCAATTCTTCCTCCATTGCTTCTATCCAATCTGGGTCTTGAAGGGCTTCATTTATCTTTTTGGGTTCAATTTGAGAGATGAAGGCACTCATTAGAGAGTCAAGAACAGGCATGTCAGGTGGTATGTCCATTTTGTGTATAGGAAGATCTATATAGATGTTTTTGTTTGGAGGGATAATGTGGGTAATGATTTCAGGTTGAGGAATTGATTGAGAGGAGTTGTTATCAGGTTAGATAGGGTCTTCTTCAAGGGGATTTTGATGATTGGATGAAGGAAGGTTAGATGATGCATCATGGCATCGAGATGCACCTTTCTTTGTTGAGAGAGGATTCATGGCTGTCAGGCAAAGTTGAATGTTTATTTGTGTCTTTGGGCACTATATAAGGAAGGGAAGGTGAATCTTCTTCAGGAATGAGACATGAGGGGTCATGAACAGGAGAAACCTCAGGTAGGTTATCTGAGTTGCCCACAGCTTCATCAAAATCACATAGCTCAGTGTGACTTTGGTCATTATTTTCATCAAAGTCTACATGAATTGATTCCTCTACAACAAGTCTTCTTTTGTTGTAAACCCTATAGGCTTTGCTAGTGTTGAAGTATCCAAGGAAAATTCCTTCATCACTTTTTGAATCAAATTTGTCAAGATTATTTTTCCCATTGTTGTGTATGAAGCATCTACTTCCAAAGCCATGGAAGTATGAAATGGTTGGTGTTCTTCCATTCCAAAGTTCATAGGGAGTCTTGGAGTGAAACTTGTTGATGAGGGTCTTGTTCGAACATAGACGGCGGTGGTTCTTGCTTCACCCCAAAAATATTTAGGAAGGTTGTGCTCGACGGCATAGACCTTCTTTGCCTCACAAATTGTTCTATTCTTTCTTTACGCAACTTCATTTTGCTTGAGGAGTTCTAGGAGCGAAAAGTTGTGCTCAATCCCTTTTTGATCACGGTATTCTTCAACACCGGTGTTCTCAAATTCCTTACCATGATCGATCTAATTTTGATGATGGATAAACCTTTTTTGTTTTCAATTTTATTGAACAATTTGACAAGTCGTTCCAAAGTATCTCTTTTGGATTCAAGAAGGATGATCCAAGTAAATCTAGTGTAGTCATCAACTACAACAAGAGAGTATCTCTTTCCACCAAGAGATCTAGTTACGATAGGTCCAAAAAGGTCCATGTGAAGAAGTTGAAGAGGTTTAGAGGTATCTAGTCTGGTTTTGGCGGTGAAGGAGGTTTTCTTTTGTTTTCCACATTGACAAGCTTTGCATAACTTGTCCTTTTTGAAGGGTATTTTGGGTAGGCCTTTTACTAGGTTGGAGTTGGCTAGTTTTGAGATGCTTTTCAGGTTTAGGTGAGCTAATCTTTTGTGCCATAACCAAGACATGTCGGATTGAAAAGGAGAGTAGGCAATGGGCATCGAGGAATCCACAATTTCTAGGTTTAGACGGTAGAGATTGCCTTTTCTTATTCCGGTGAGGATTGATTTGTTGTTGACATCCTTGACGGTGCGGTGGTTCTTGGAACATACAACATGATATCCTTTATCACAAATCGACTAAGGCTAATCAAATTGTGCTTGAGACCCTCTACATAAGATACATTAGTGAAAATAATATCTTTAGTAACAAGGTTTCACGATCCTTTGACTTTGGCTTGAGAATTGTCACCAAAAGTTACATTTGGACCATTTTTGGGGACATATTGTTGTAGCCACTCCTTGTTGTAAGTCATGTGCCTCTTTGCATCCCTTTGTCCAAGTACCATATTCCTTTCCTAGGTTCCTACAAAACAAAAAAATACATTTATGGTACCCTTTATTCTTTTGGGTCCAAAGGATTAGAATTTCTTTGGTACCCTAGCTTTGTTCATTGCTCTCTTTCCAAAGTACTGGTTTAGGGCATTATAATATCCCATGATTTGCAGCATATAGGGAGTAGGAGCAATAGGTTGGGTTTGATTAAGAAATTGGTTGGGAGAAGAGAATTGATTTTGGTTATGAAACTGAGAATGGCTTGGGGAATTATGAGATGATCTAGGAGAGGTATTGTGTTGGGCATGGTTTCTTCCATTAGAGAATGGCCAGTTAGGTCTTTGAGGTTTGGCATATGAGTGATGATCATAGAATCTTTGCTGTCTTGGAGACCTCAGTTGTTCACCATAACTTGGCTGTCTAGGAAACCTCTGTTGTCCACCATGTCTTGGTTGTCTAGGAGACCTCTGCTGTCCACCATGTCTTGGTTGTTTAGGAGACCTCTGCTGTCCACCATGTCTTGGTTGGTTTTCCTTCATTTGCTCCTTGATTCCTTTCTTTTGCCATATGTTTTTACCTTTGCTTGCTTGTTCTCCTTTTCCTTTTGGTTGACTTGAGCTTGCTATATGAGATTTATCAGTGTGAGTGGGGCTATCTGGAGTTGATACATCAGTGTGGCTGGAGCTAGCTTCATTCCTTTTTCCTTTTTCCTTAAGATCTTCCTTGGTTTGGATAGGATAAACATTTTCTTGGGCTTTGACATAGTTCATGCTTTCAAGAACCATCTTGTCAATTGCCCTTTCATCAGTAAGAGGGGTATATGTGTATATAGTGGGATTGTTAGCTCCAATTCCTGATTTGTCACTTGGGTGTCTTTGGTTGTAGCTAAAGTGGGTCAAGGCTTCTCCGAACTATTCCGGGTTTCAAACTTCTTTACGAAGGATTCATTTTCCTTTTCAAGATTGATGTTGGTTTCCAGAAGTTTGGAATTCATACGGTGTCGGATCTTCATTGGCTTTTTCAAGCATAAGGTTTTGGACTTTCGGACCTTGATTGGCTTTTTCAAGATTCTCAATGGTTTTACTTTGGGATAGATTGTCGGTGAGTAATGAAGCAAAGCCGGTTTGGTGTCTTTTTATTTGAATTAATAAAGTCTTGACTAATTGTTTAAATTCTTCATTATTTAAGGTATTAAATTGAGGTACCTGTTTTAGTTCCTCGGCAACGGCTAAGGCTTCAAGATCCTCTTCATTGTCTGAGTCTTCATCATCTCCGGACCATCAAGCATATCATTGCTTCTTCTCCTTCACTTTCAGAGTCACTTTGTACTCACATTCCTCATCACTGAACTTGGATGAGTCGGCAATCAATACTTGCTCTTTATTCTTCTCATTCTTCTTCTTTGTGCAATTATAGCTTGATTGCATCTTGAACTATGAATTATCTCTTTAGAGTATGAGAATTTCTTAGGCTATCGACTTTCCCTAGGTTTCCTTGGTTCGGGACGGTCGGAGGAGTAATGTCCAAGCTTCTTACAGTTGAAGCATTCAACTTTCTTTTTAGGGTTCTCTTGATCGAGAGGTGGATGGGCTATAGCTTCTCTCAAAGGACTTCTTATGTGCTCTCAAGGTGTTTCGGACAGCCATGGATATGAGGCTTGGTAGATCTCCTTGGGAGAGGTTATTTGAGGGAAGGTTTACTTTTGGAGGGAGAGAAGAACCATAGAATCAATATCTTGTTGGGTAATTGGTTTTGGGTGGTTTCTTGGGCGGCTAAGGCAAGAGTTTGTGAAATGGAGGGAACAGGTTGAAGTTTTATCATTCCTTCTAGTTCATAGGCTTCAAGTTTACCAAAGTATTGTTCAACAGTCATGGTGCTCCATTCTGAGCCTTCTCTTATTGGCAAAGCTACCTTTTCATATTCTTGAGGAAGGTTGGAGTATATTTTGAGACACAAGTCTTGGTTCTCAAAAGTTTTACCATGATCAGCAATGGATCTTACCAAGTCTTCAAACCTTGGTTTTGCAGCACTTACTTTCTCACCAGGGTAGAATTTGAAGTTGTCAAGTTGTCTAAGAAGGTTGTATAGGTTTTGTGTTCTAACACTAGTGTGTTTTTGGAACTTGGTATGAATGAGTTCCCAAGCAGCCTTTGCAGATGGTTCCTTGGCAATTTCTTGAGCAAGAGAGTCATTAACACTCTTTTGGAGTATGTTTTTGACTTTAAGGTTGGCCTTGACTAAGTTGTCTTTGAATCTGTCGAGTACGGAGATTTTACTTTGCTAGGTCCACCATTTTGTATCAACGAATCACGGGGTATATGACTTCATTTTTCAAGGGCATACCAATTCCAAATACTATTGGCATCAAGGTATGTTTTAATTTTTGATGCATATATTTCAAATGATCCACAGTCATCAATATGGGGAATGTCTTTCTCATTATTTCTCCTTGGTTGAGGCATGATGGGTTGGTAGTTGATCCTTCACAAGTTGTTAGACTTTTGTGTGTGAAGACAAGCTCTGATACCAATTGAAAGGTCCTGTTTGCTTAGATCAAATTAAAGGTTAGGCAGTTAAGGTTTGACAGCTGAGGTGAAATCTTAGGCCCATCGGAGGTTAACTTGGTTTTAAAGATTAGAGTTAAATGTGCAGCGGAATAAAAGTGTTTGAAATAATGTAAAGACAAGTGAATAGTGTATGTGTGTGTATATGTGTGTGTGTGTTGTGTGATAATACCAATTGAACACAAGGAATTTTAAGGTGGTTCAGAGTTCACTCCTCCTACGTCCACCCTCACTGTCAACCTTGACAAGTGAGATCAATCCACTTAAATCTAGTTCCCGTTAAGATTTACAAAGGATTGGTTAGGCAAGTTCCTTGAACCTCCTCTTCCTAATAAGTACAGTCTATTAGGGATCAAGCTCTAATCTGAGCTATTCTCACTGCCCACTTAAAGTCAGTCTTAAGGGGCTCTTACAAATCAGTTTATACACCTGAGATCAGTTACAAGTGTCTTAATATTGTTTTGATTGTTGGTTGCAGGTTGAGAAGGTTTGGATGCAAGGTTTGTAGAAGTTGGGTGTGTGTAAAGATTGGGGTTCTGTCTTCAGTCTTGGAGTGTTCCTTTTATAAGCTAGGAAATAGCCGTTGGAGGAGACAAGGAGACAAGGGAGTGAATGCATGTTGGAGTTGCATTTAGTGCCTTTGTTGACTGGAGAATGCATTAGCTGGAATCTGCAACCAGGCATGTGATCTTCATGAAGATGAGCCGGCAACATACGTATGGAGAGATTGGGCAAGGCACATCTTGGTCATCACGAGGATTTCTTCATTTGTTGATGTTGAAGATCATAGGCTGTTGAGGGATGAAGTCTTTCTTTGTGAGAGAACCTTAGCTGTCAGAGCTAAGTTCTTGATCTAGAAGGTTTAGGCAATATGTAAAGTATCATACTACACATGTAATTAGATACATTAATGTATATGAGTGGTTTTGAGTGATATCTTTGTGAGATGATTGAATCATAGCTGTCCAGTTGATATATATAGAATTGCAGATTGAAGTTGATGGCTTGGCTGTCCAAGGTCTTAGCTGTCCAATGTCATATGTTATCTTGGCTGTCAGATAACATATGATATATTTCTTTGTCAAAACCTATGGTAACTATGTGGCTTACATAGTTAGGTCCTAACAGTTATGACAATGACTAAACAAAATAATAGAGGAATTGCTGAAGGATTCTAGAACCAAGAGCACCATGTGTTTCGTCATCGATGGGAGGAAACATCTACTATTGTGGATTTTCTATGCTGCGAGCAACTACTATGCCTCAAATGTTTGTAGCTCGTTCAGTTCTTCTGTAATGAGTATCCATTTTCATGAAGTTACTACTCCCTCCGCCTCAGAATATCGAAAAAAAAGCCCAATTAGTTCACGATCATATAAGTAAATTTGGATTTTTTTACTACATTCATTCTGGGACGACAGAGCTAGTATAAATTGTCTCTTGTCAATCATGATCATGTTTTAATTTAGGTTTGCAAGTATGGTGAATAGTTTTTCAAACGTCAAATTTACTAATTAAACTTCTTCTAGAGGAAAAAATTAACGCTCCTAGAAACGGATGGAAAAGAGATACTTTCTCCTTCCCTAGAAAATATTAGGATATTCAAGTATATATTGTACTCCCTCCGTCCCAGTAAAAGCTTCACTAATTACCTAAAAGGGCGTTCCGTTAGAAGCTTCACCTTTCTTTTTTTGGCAAAGAATCTTTACTATTTTCTCCACTCATTCTCTCTCCTACATTATTTTAATACTCACAACTCCATTATAATTTACTATTCCCTCCACTAATTCTCTCTCCTATTTTCAAATTACACTCACAACATTATTTTTTCCTCCCATTTTCATAATTTGCGTGCCCACCCAAAAGGGTGAAGCACTTATTGGGACGGAGGGAGTATTAGATTTGAAACACAATCTTTGTATTAGATTAGAATCATTGTCCTTCTAAGAGATTACCTAGATTAGAATCCTTCTCCTCCTAGGAGATTACCTCCTTATTGTAACCCTATAAATATGTACATCTATTATCAGAATCAATTGAGTCATTCAATACAATTCTTCTCTTCCATGTTTTGATTGACTTCGTCTAACTCTCTTTATTCTAATATGGTATCAGAGCTAAGATCCATAGAAGAACTTCTCCGCCACCTTGCTTCAGCCACCAACTACCAAAGCCCCCACCACTCTTAAAAGTTTCCAAGATGTTCAAAAACCCTAAACCTTTTTGTAATTCAACCCCCTCGGCTCAAAACCCCTTTTGACCGAAACCCCAAAAATTTCTCTTTTTGTTATTCAATCCCCTCGACTCAAAAACCCTTTTGACCGAAACCCTAAACCTTTTTATTATTTCTCCCCTTCAAAATTTTCTTCTTCTTACATTTTTATCTTATCACAATGTAACGTTGAGTATTTTTTTTCTCCCCCTCATAATTCTTTTTCTCAATGTAACGTTGAGTATTTTATTTTGTTCCTCTTCACTTTATCTCCCTTAGAAAAACAAAACTCAATTCTTTGTCGAGACATAAAATTGTCATTGAGAGGTAGTCGATAAGACACAAAATTCCTCGCCGACACGATGTAAAATAATCCTTCAAACCCAATTCTTTGTCGAGACATAAAATCGTCGTTGAGACGTAGTCAATGAGACACAAAACTCCTATCTCTTTATCATCGAACAGATCTTGGATGACATCCTTCAAAGTGAAAACATGAGTTGGTGTCGTGGCCAGTGAAGTTGTGGTACTAGTGAAGTTGTGGTACTTGCAGAAGAGATGATAAGCATGATTAGCTGTAAGATCTTTCTTTGGTGGGCCACCTTCTCTTGGTTTGATTTTTCCATTCTTGACAAATATCTCGAGGAGTTCTTCTTGAGTTATCCCTTCAAGTTTGTCGTAATGCATATCCCTTTTCTTCTTTTGTGGTGGAGGTACCGCAGAGTACTTACCATTTTCGGGATGATTGAAGACTATGGCATTGACGGAAGTGTCCTTAGGGTTGGAAGAGGAAGAGGAACTTTTGTTGTAACGGAACTCGCTTTCTTTCTTGGCTTCCTTTTTCTGTTTGATAAGGTTATCTACTCGTATGCCGGATTTGTGGAGTTCGACAAAGCTAGGGAAATAGTTACCCGCTAATTTGTCTTGATATTCTTCCCGAAGACATTGGATGAGAATATGAATTTGTTCGTCTAGACTTGGCCTATCAACGATTTCAGTCAGATCAACAACTTATTAGTAATCCCCAAGTCTTTTTAAGACTATAAATAACAAGGATCATCATTTGAAAACTTAACCAAGTTGAACCAAACAAAAATAAAACACATATCCTTAAACAAGACATTGGATGAGGATATGAATTTGTTCGTCTAGGTTTGACCTATCAACGATTTCAGTCAGATCAACAACTTATTAGTAATCCCCAAGTCTTTTTAAGACTATAAATAGCAAGGATCATCATTTGAAAACTTAACCAAGTTTTATTAGACTCATTAATCCTCCCACACATGCTTCCACTCATGATGACTTTTTTAGAGATAGTGTAATGGCTATGATAGAGTTTCGTTTTTGATTTTATTTGTTCCATTGAGAATATATTGTAGTAGAAATAGGGAACTTCCGGCTTTGTACATACGAATCATATATATAGTAAATGTATCATCTTTTGAGTTACCGTTGTACATTATTGGGTTAAACCCTATAAGACATTGTTGGCTTGTAAATCCTGTTGGATGTTATGGTAATGGACCTCAAAGGGACGCCCCCCGTGGTATGGTATGACTCATTTGTTCTTCATGGCTGGATCTTTTGCATTGAGGCAGGCGCCCCACATAGTGTGAGGCGGGCTCCTGGGAGGCAGAAGGTGGAGCCCTGGCTTGTTGGTTTGAGGCGGCCGCATGGACCTTCCTGAGGCGGTGATGTAAATAGGTTGCAGCGGAATAATAAAACAGATAGGCAAATAATTGAATCAACAACTATTTGACCTAATTCGAATTGAATCAACAATTGAATTAGGGTTTGAAGAGGTAAACACCAAAAAGATGAGAATCTTCACAAGGAATTCAAAGAACTCCAACAAACAAGCTAAAAGCTTCAAGGTAAAAACCTTCAATTGCAAAGCAATTCAATTTAATTTAATTATCAAAACGTCTTTTTTTTCGGAATACAACCTTAGGCCTATTTTATAGTGCCCATAAAACTTGAAAAACAATCCTAAACCTTCTAGAATTACTCCTAACATATATGGTAACTAAATAGGACTCAAAAACTAGTAAATCTCCTCAAAATCTACTCTAAAATCACCTCTAATCATCCTATTAAAATAAATGACGAAAATAAGAAATAAAATATAAACTACAACAAATTAAATCCTAAAATACTAATTAAAATACAAAATAATTAATATATTTGACTTTGTCAAATATATCTTGGACCGGATTACATCATTCACTCCCACTTGAAAAAGGATTCGCCCCGAATCCTCGTCCGATCTTTGAAAAGTGCCGTCCCACTTAAAAATATATTTCGAATAAATCTTCTTTTTAAGCACACAGTGATGTAAGATGATCTCTACCCGATATAAAATTATTTCATCTTCCTTGTGTTGATCTTCCGTATCAATCTCATTATCTCTCGGCCGATCTACCTCCCCATCCTCCCCATGATCAACCATAATAAAATCACCAACAAAAATATCGCCCAATACAAAATTCGATTTTGCGACCAAGCAATTACTTCGGATTTCATCATTCACCTTGGACCCAATAGAGGCATGAACAGGGTTTAAAATATGGGAAGGAATATTATCATCACAAACCGAATGACCTCGTCCTTTGCACATAGATCGTCAACAATAATCTCCTCTTTAACAGGATCTTCCTCTTGGACAGGAATTTCTTCAACGACAAAGCAATTTTCTTCCTCCAGGCGCTTTAATTCAGCCGATATTTTCGTTGTCAATCTTTGGATATCTGCAGTAAAGAAATCGACTTTGCTGAAATAATATTTGGAATCCTCTCTATGTCGTTGACACCTCCTTCGTTTTTCATCTGCTTGAATATGATTTCCAAATTCTGAAAACTCCGAAAAACTTTGCTCATATATATCTGCTTTAAATCGTTCGATGTTCATCAAATCTAGATAATAAAGTTTCTGTTGTTGAGCAAACGTCAGAAAACTATTGAGTATACCCATATATGGGGTTTGACTTCCATTGTTGTTCGCCATCTTCTTCGGATTTTCCTTGGATCGTCCTTCGCTCTGATACCAACTGATGTAAATAGGTTGCAGCGGAATAATAAAGCAGATAGGCAAATAATTGAATCAACAACTATTTGACCTAATTCGAATTGAATCAACAATTGAATTAGGGTTTGAAGAGGTAAACACCAAAAAGATGAGAACCTTCACAAGGAATTCAAAGAACTCCAACAAACAAGCTAAAAGCTTCAAGGTAAAAACCTTCAATTGCAAAGCAATTTAATTTAATTTAATTATCAAAACGCCTTTTTTTCGGAATACAACCTTAGGCCTATTTTATAGTGCCCATAAAACTTGAAAAACAATCATAAACCTTCTAGAATTACTCCTAACATATATGGTAACTAAATAGGACTCAAAAACTAGTAAATCTCCTCAAAATCTACTCTAAAATCACCTCTAATCATCCTATTAAAATAAATGACGAAAATAAGAAATAAAATATAAACTACAACAAATTAAATCCTAAAATACTAATTAAAATACAAAATAATTAATATATTTGACTTTGTCAAATATATCTTGGACCGGATTACATCAAGCGGGCGCATCGAAGGCCGAAGGAGTAGCTTGGCATGGCACAAAGCCAGGCGGGCGCCTGGAGTTGCTTGAGGCGGGCGCCTCAAGCCCAGCGGGGGTTTTGCTGAACGGGCTTCTGGGTTTATTTAGTCTAAGTTGGGCTAGGGTTTGGTTAGTATAAATACTATGTAACCCTATGTAAACTTGTACCATTATTGCACATAATACAAAGAGGCAAGGTTCAACCCCAAATCGAATTCCATCTCTTTCTCTTTCGATTTCTCATTGCTTGATTGCTTGTGTGTTCTTGGTTATTGTTCTTTTGCTTCCGCTGCATTGCACAACAAATCCTAACTCCATCATTGATTTAGGTCCAATAATCTATTTGTTAGATTATTTGTTGTGGATTATTTTTCCGATAGAAATTCATTTTTGATTGTTCCGATGCATCATGATAACTTTGGCTCAAAAAAGTTATTTTTGTCCAAATTTTAGCTGGATTATATTAATAATTTTGTTGCACCCTTACCGGCCACCTTTCCGAACTCGAGATCTGTATATTATCTGAAAATTATGAAAGTTTTGTGTAGCTAGGAAACCTAGTCAACTCAACAGTTCAAGAATGTGAGTACGGATGTGAGATACAACTGTCCACACATCCACAATTATGCACCGGAATAAAATAATAAAACAAAAGAATTAAACGTTTACTTGTTTTGATCTCAGCAAACAAGACTTACGCCCAAAAAGCTTTTCACTTTTAAAACTGTATTACTTACAAAAACACAAATAAGTGAAAACTGAAATACGAAAATACTAAACAAGTTCTGGTGTAGTAAGAGACGGAAGACAAAGGGCAACATGGCCGAAGGAAAGAATTAACGAGGAGATCCGGGAACAAAGGTCATCAGTTGGGGAGGGTATGAACTCGGGGTCGAGTTCTTTTGAAGTGTGGGTGACTGATGCAGGAGATGGAGCAGGAGATGGAGGGTCAGCCACTGGAGCCCAGGCGGGCGCCCCATATGAGCTCAGGCGGAGCCTCAGCGTGAGACAAACAAGCCACGACCTTCTGCTACCCAGGCGAGCGCCTCACCCTTCTCCAGGCGGGCGCCTCACGCTACTGACGGGAAACTGCTGATGTTGTCTGCGTCTTATGTTATTACTTCCATTTTAGAGTATTTAATAAGGGTATTTTAGTATTTAGTTTGTTATTTCGTTTTAGGGTTTGTGTTAGGGTTTTGAGAGAGTATTTAAACACCTTATTGGCTTTGTTAAACTTAGTTTTTGATAATTAATTTGAAGAGTTTTCTCTTAATTTTCTGGTGGATTCCAGTTTATTGTGTTTTAGGGTTCTTCGCTTGAAGAATTCTTGTATTCAGTACGCTAAACACGAATCTATTGCTTCCGTGTTGCGTCAGTTGGTATCAGAGCCAGGCTTAACCTGTCTTTCATCACTGATTTGTTCGAGAAGGTGGATTCCTTCTGCTGAAATCAAGATCTTCCAATTGGTTGATTTTGTCAGGGTTCTCATCAGTTGGTGTTAGGAAGAGTTCGATCCATGGAAAAGATGATCAACAATGGTGGAGAAGAAAAATCACTTCTTGAGAAGATCGATATGTGTCTGAAGCATGATCGTTGTCAGGTAAGAATATTTTCTATAAAGTTTAATAAACTTGATAAGGAGGCCGAAGATAAGAATGACTTGATGCTTTATTTTGAATCTGAGATTCAAAGCGGCCGACTTCAGGCAAGTCATCAGTTTTGGGTGGATAGGTATCGCGACGAAAGAGATGCTGTTTGGGCAAAAGCCAAACGATGTGATGTCCAAATCGATCTTTATACGAAAAGAATTCAGCGTTTGGAGGCACAAAGGGAGGCAGAATTGAAACGTCTTGAGGACGAAAACAACCTTGTTGTTGACAAAATTACTGCCCAAATAGTTCCTATTAACGACAAGATTATTCCCGATGTCAATGACGAAGCCTGTTGAAAAGAAGGTCATTGGTGCGACGCAGAATGTTTTCGGCTTTGTTGAAGCGACGAGAAGATGTTATGGGTGAAGGCCGCTTGGTGACGTAGTTAATGTATGTAGTCCTATTGTTACTGCAGATGTTTTCATACCTGTTCATGCCCCTATTGAGTCCAAGGTGAAGGATGAAGTCCGAATTAAATGGTTTGTTGCAAAATCGAATTTTGTATGGGGCAATATTGTTGTTGGTGATTTTATTATGGTTGATCATGGGGAAGATGGGGAGATAGATAATGGGATTGATACGAAAGATAGTATAATGTTTCTGGAGGAAATTTCCATGCATATATTTATGCTTCGTTGTCATATTTATTCAAAATACTTGTTTCAATGGGATGAACACGTTTTCTTCTTTCTTCCAAGGATGAGAAAAATTTGCGTTATTCGAAATATCTCTTTATTTGGTATGGAAGATGTCAGATGTTGGACAAGGATTCGGGACGAATCCTTTTTGAAGAGGGGGTGAATGGTGTAGTACGAGACGGAAGACAAAGGGCAACACGGCAGAAGGAAAGAATTAACGAGGAGATCCGGGAACAAAGGTCAACAGTTGGGGAGGGTATAAACTCGGGGTCGAGTTCTTTTGAAGTGTGGATGACTGATGCGGGGAGATGGAGCGGGAGATGGAGGGTCGGCCCACTGGAGCCCAGGCGGGCGCCCCATATGAGCTCAGGCGGACGCCTCAGCGTGAGACAAACAAGCCACGACCTTCTGCTACCCGGGCGGCGCCTCACCCTTCTCCCGGGCGGGCGCCTCACGCTGGCTTGATGAGAAACGGGCGTGTTGTGCACGTCTTATGTTATCTTGCCATTTTAGAGTATTTAATAAGGGTATTTTAGTCTTTAGTTTGTTATTTCATTTTAGGGTTCGTGTTAGGGTTTTGAGAGAGTATTTAAACATCTTATTGGCTTTGTTAAACTTAGCTTTCAATATTTTATTTTGAAGAGTTTTCTCTTAATTTTCTGGTGGATTCCAGTTAATTTCTGGTGGATTCCAGATTATTGTGTTCTAGGGTTCTTCGCTTGAGAACTCTTGTGTTTAGTGCGCTAAACACGAATCTATCGCTTCCGTGCTGCGTCAAGTTCTAATCACCTTCTACGACAAGAACAATCTCCCTTTCCCAGGTAGATCCTATTCTAGTCAGAAGTAAAACAAAGAACTTGACGAAAAACTAGATATGAGTTCGGATGTAAGATATAACCTTCACTCACAACCTAAATTGACAATATAAAAACGTGAAGAACAACTATGTATTGTCTTTCAAATTATACTCCAAAGTCGTGTCTTCTCTTTGTGTGGATCACTTGTATTTATAGGCACCTTGAGAAGATCTTCATGAATCCTACACCTTTCTATACGTGAGTTTCCAATTCCTACAAGTAAACATGAAGCACACTCACAAGGAAAGAGATTTTGTTAGTAGGTTAGTCCTAATATAAATATATGTACATAAATAAAAGATATTTACATATTAACAAAGTCCTTTTCATAATAGGATAATATAAATCTTTCCATGAAAGTCCCAAAATCAACTTACCAAATATACCATATTGATTCGAAATAAGAAACAAATTGTTTCCTAAAATCTCACTCTTTCAGATTAGACACCGTTCCTTCTAGCATACTGATATAGATTCAACTCAACTCGGCACATTAGCCCCAAATCCGAGATATGTGCTCTCACATGCCTAAACTAGAGGATCATTGATGCGGTGCAGAATTGAACTTTTGAGTTTTCGGAAACTTTTAAAGGCATGCAAAAAAATGAGCGTAACTTTTGATCTCAACTGAACCACGTAACACACACACTACAAGGAAAAACGCTTTTAGCTACGGCAAATTTCGTAGCTAAAATGAAGATTCCGTAGCTAAATCGTGTTTAGAGACGGATTTGTTCCGTAGCTATTCCGTGGGTGCAGGTTCGTCGCTTTTTTGTAGCTGTTTTAGAGACGGACATATCCGTCTCTAATTTAGAGACGCACGTATCCGTCTCTAAATTAGAGACGGATATGTACGTCTCCAAATCAGAGACGGATATGTACGTCTCTAATTTAGAGACAAATATGTACGTCACCAATTTAGAGATAGATATGTACGGCGACGTATTAGCGACGGATTTTTCGTCTCTATTTAAATGGTCGTTTTATTTTCAAACCAATTTAGTGACGGATATTTTCGTCGCTAAATTGACATTTTTTTAAAAAAATTTATATATATATTAATATATTTTAAATATATATATATATATATATATATATATATATATATATATATATATATATATATATATATATATATATATATATATATATATATATATATATATATATATATATATATATATATATATATATATATATATATATATCCCTTAGCATTTCTTATTCTCATAACAATCCCTTAACTTTTCTTATTCTCAAATCAATCCCTTAACTTTTCTTATTTTCAAATCAGTCCATTAACTTTTATTAATCTTAAATCAGTCCTTGATATTTCATAGTTACACTTTGCATCCCTAAACTTCTTTTATACTCAAATCAGTCCAAATAAACTTCCACCATTAAAAAACTAACACGATTTAAATATTTAACGAACTTCTTCAAAATTAAATCCAATATCATCTTCAATAAAACCCATTTTAAACACAAATCAAACAAAAGTTTGTACAAATCGAAATGAAACCCAAAATACAGGAACAAATTCAACCTCGATTTGAAGAAATCGAGGTAAAGGGCAAAACCCAGATCAAGATGAAGTCTAGAATTGTTTGAAGAAATCGTCATTTTCGACGGACCATCGTCTCAGATTTCTCCTCCGTCGCAGACCATCGCCTCAGATTACCCTGTTCGATGTAATCAAAATGAAAAAACTCAACAAGGTTGAACACACACTCACGACACACATAAACGAAACCAGATCTGGATTTGATTTAGATCTTGAGAGAGAGACTTACAAAAGGGAGAGCGGTAGAGCAGCGGTGTAAGGAGTAGAGGGTGAGTGGGTGACGGCGGCGTATTGTGAGTGGCATATTGTGAGGAAAACAGAGAGGGAGAGGGAGAGGGAGGCGTATTGTGAGTGACGGAGGGCGAAGAAAATGGAGAAAGTGAGAGTGATGGAGGGCATAGGGTGACGGTGATGGTGCCGTAAGGTGCACTGAGAGTAGGGAATGGGGAGGCTGTTTTGTGTTTGCTGTGTTTGCTGCTGCTGGGGAGGTTGTTTGTGTTTGTCGTTGTTACAGAAATCGAGAGAGAAATAGAGCGAGAAGTAGGGTTAAATGAGAGGAATAGAGGAAAGGGGAGAGGTTTTGTTTGAATTAATATGGACCGTTGGATTTAATGTATTGAACGGTTAGATGTTGCTTTGCTCTTGATCTGCGTGAAATTTTGGTATCCAATCAAACAATGCCACATCACATATTTATATTTGTTTCACACTATACTATATGCTAACTAAAATATTTATTCCTAATATCAAGATTAATAATATTTATTATCAATAATTTTTATTAATGAATTATTAATTATATAATTGATTAATTAATTAATACTAGTATTAATTATATAAACAGTATAATATTAATAATATTACTAATAATAACTAATAATTTTTATTTTTTTATTGAATAGGAAAAAATATTTTAGATTTTTTTTATTAGTGAAATTTACAAAAGGTTATCTAAAACATTTACATGCTTTTATTTGATTTACCCCAAATTTTAGTTAAAAGAGAGACGGACTACCCTATATTTATTTTTTATTTTTTTAAAAAATATTTATTAACTAAAAAATAATATTTTAGACTATGTTAATTAGTGATTTATTTTAGAAAAATTTATATAAAAAAAGATAGAAAAAAACTAAACAAATGAAAGTGTATGGAAGAAAAGTCAAAAGAGGGATGGACTACCCTATATTTATTTTTTATTTTTATTTTAAAATTTTTATTGACTATAAAATAATATTTTAGCCTTTGTAAATTAGTGATTTTATTTAGAAAAATTTATACGAAAAATGATAGAAAAACTAAACAAATGAAAGTATATAGAAGAAAATTCAAAAGAGGGACGGACTACCCTATATTTATTTTTTATTTTTATTAAAATTTTTAATTGACTAAAAAATAATATTTTAGACTTTGTTATTTAGTATTTTTTTTAGAAAAATTCATATAAAAAAAGATAGAAAAAAAAACTAAACAAATGAAAGTATATAGAAGAAGAGTCAAAAAGGGACGGACTACCCTATATTTATTAATATATTTATTTTTAATTTTTTATTGACAAGGAAATAATATTTTAGACTTTGTTAATTAGTGATTTTTTTAGAAAAAGTTATATAAAAAAGACAGGATTTAGGGTAAATTATATAGGATTTAGGGTATAGAGTGAGGTTTAGACTTTAGAGTGAGGTATATTAATTTTTATTTTCTTTTAATTTTTTATTGACTAGAAAATAATATTTTAGCATTTTTTAATTAGTGGTTTTTTTAGAAAAAGTTATATAAAAGAAGAAAGAAAAAAACTAAACTAATGAAAGTATATAAAAGAAAAGTCAAAAGAGGGACGGACTACCCTAAATCCTATACCCTATACCCTATACCATAAACCCTATACCCTAAGCCCTATACATTATACCCTAAACCCTAAACCCTACAAAAATACCCTATACCCTAAACCCTAAATCATATATACCTATACATTATACCTTATATCCTAAACCCTATACCCTAAATCTTATACCCTATACCCTAAACTCTAAGCCCTAAATCCTATACCTTAAACCCTAAACCCTAAAACCTAAGCCCTAAACCCTATACTCTAGAATGCAACTAGGTTGAAAAAATTTAATAGTGGGCAAAAAAAATCCCTCCCCTTTGTTGGGAGTTAAATTTTTTACCAAGGGGAATCAGTTCAGTTGGTATGAGTGTATGGCTTCCTCCGGGAGGTCCAAAGTTCAAACCCGGCATAATGCAACTAGGTTGAAAAATTTAATAGTGGGAAAAAAAAACCCCCTCCCCTTTGTTGGGAGTTAAATTTTTAACCAAGGGGCATCAGTTCTGTTGGTAAGAGTGTGTGGCTTCCTCCGGGAGGTCCAGAGTTTGAACCTTGCAGAATGCAATTAGGTTGAAAAATTTAATAGTGGGCAAAAAAAACCCTCCCTTTTGTTGGGAGTTAAATTTTTGCAAAATGCAACTAGGTTGAAATATTTAATAGTGGGCAAAAAACCTCCCTCCCCTTTGTTGGGAGTTAAATTTAAACCAAGGGGCATCAGTTCAGTTGGTAAGAGTGTGTGGCTTCCTCCGGGAGGTCCAGAGTTCGAACCCTGCAGAATGCAACTAGGTTGAAAAGTTTAATAGTGGGCAAAACCACCCCCCCCCTCCTTTGTTGAGAGTTAAATTTTTTGTTGGTAATAGTGTGTGGCTTCCTCCAGGAGGTCCAGAATTCGATCTCTGGCAGAATGCAACTAGGCTGAAAAATTTAATAGTGGGCAAAAATAACCCCTCCCCTTTGTTGGGAGTTAAATTTAAACCAAGGGGCATCAGTTCAGTTGGTAAGAATGTGTGGCTTCCTCCGGAAGGTCCAGAGTTTGAACCCTACAGAATGCAACTAGGTTGAAAAATTTAATAGTGGAAAAAAAAAACCCCTCCCCTTTGTTGGGAGTTAAATTTTTTACCAAGGAGCATCATTTCAGTTGGTAAAAGCCTATGACTTCCTCCGAGAGGTCTCGTGTTCGAACCCTGACAGAATGAAACTAGGTATATTAATTTAATAGTCGGCAAAAAAACCCCCTCCCCTTTGTTAGGAGTTAAATTCTTATCCAAGGGACATTAGTTCAGTTGGTAAGAGTATGTGGCTTCCTCCGGGAGGTCCAGAGTTCGAACCCTGCATAATGGAACCAGGTTGAAAAATTTAATAGTTGGCAATAAAACCCCCTCCCCTTTGTTGGGAGTTAAATTTTTTTACCAAGGAGCATCAGTTCAGTTGGTAAGAGCCTATGACTTCCTCCGGGAGGTCTCGTGTTCGAACCCTGGCAGAATGAAACTAGGTATATTAATTTAATAATGGGCAAAAAAACCTCCTCACATTTGTTGGGAGTTAAATTTGAGGCTTCCAAATAATATATTTTTCACCAAGGGGCATCAGTTCAGTTGGTAAGAGTGTGTGGCTTCCTCCGGGAGGTCCAGAGTTCGAACCCTGCAGAATGCAACTAGGTTGAAAAATTTAATAGTGTGCAAAAAAAACCCCTCCCCTTTGTTGGGAGTTAAATTTTGTTCAGTTGGTAAGAGTGTGTGGCTTCCTCCGGGAGGTCCAGAGTTCGAATCCTGCAGAATGCAACAAGGTTGAAAATTTAATAGTGGGCAAAAAAATCCCCTCCCCTTTGTTGGGAGTTAAATTTACCAAGGAGCATCAGTTCAGGTTGTAAGAGCCTACGACTTCCTCCGGGAGGTCTCGTGTTCGAACCCTGGCAGAATGAAACTAGGTATATTAATTTAATAGTGGGCAAAAAAACCCCCTCCCCTTTGTTGGGAGTTAAATTTGGCTTCCTCCGGGAGGTCCAGTGTTCGAACCTTGCAGAATGCAACTAGGTTGAAAAATTTAATAGTGGAAAAAAAAACCCTCTCCTTTGTTGGGAGTTAAATTTTAAAAACCAAGGAGCATCAGTTCAGTTGGTAAGAGTCTATGACTTCCTTCGAGAGGTCTCGTGTTCGAACCCTGGCAGAATGAAACAAGGTATATTAATTTAATAGTGTGAAAAAAAACCCCTCCCCTTTGTTGGGAGTTAAATTTTTAAACCAATCCCCGCCAACTTTAACCAAGGAGCATCAGTTCAGTTGGTAAGAGCCTATGACTTCCTCCAGGAGGTCTCGTGTTCGAACTCTGGCTGAATGAAACTAGGTATATTAATTTAATAGTGGGTAAAAAAACCCCCTCCCCTTTGTTGAGAGTTAAATTTTACTAAGGAGCATCAGTTCAGTTGGTAAGAGCCTACGACTTCCTCAGGAGGTCTCGTGTTCGAACCCTGGCAGAATGAAACTAGGTATATTAATTTAATAGTGGGCAAAAAATCCCCCTCCCCTTTATTGGGAGTTCAATTTTAACCAAGGAGCATAAGTTCAGTTGGTAAGAGGCTATGACTTCCTCCGGGAGGTCTCGTGTTCGAACCCTGGCAGAATGAAACTATACATATTAATTTAATAGTGGGCAAAAAAATCCCTCCCCTTTGTTGGGAGTTAAATTTTACCAAGGAGCATCAGTTCAATTTGTAAGAGACTACGACTTCCTCCGGGAGGTCTCGTGTTCGAACCCTAGCAGAATGAAACTAGGTATATTAATTTAATAGTAGGCAAAAAACCCCCTCCTTTGTTGGGAGTTAAATTTTTAACCAATGAGCATCAGTTCAGTTGGTAAAAGCCTATGACTTCCTCCGGGAGGTCTCGTGTTTGAACCCTGGCAGAATGAAACTAGATATATTAATTAATAATGGGCAAAAAAACCCCCTCCCCTTTGTTGGGAGTTAAATTTTGTTCAGTTGGTAAGAGTGTGTGGCTTCCTCCGGGAGGTCCAGAGTTCGAATCCTGCAGAATGCAACAAGGTTGAAAATTTAATAGTGGGCAAAAAAATCCCCTCCCCTTTGTTGGGAGTTAAATTTACCAAGGAGCATCAGTTCAGGTTGTAAGAGCCTACGACTTCCTCTGGGAGGTCTCGTGTTCGAACCCTGGCAGAATGAAACTAGGTATATTAATTTAATAGTGGGCAAAAAAACCCCCTCCCCTTTGTTGGGAGTTAAATTTGGCTTCCTCCGGGAGGTCCAGTGTTCGAACCTTGCAGAATGCAACTAGGTTGAAAAATTTAATAGTGGAAAAAAAAACCCTCTCCTTTGTTGGGAGTTAAATTTTAAAAACCAAGGAGCATCAGTTCAGTTGGTAAGAGCCTATGACTTCCTTCGAGAGGTCTCGTGTTCGAACCCTGGCAGAATGAAACAAGGTATATTAATTTAATAGTGTGAAAAAAAACCCCTCCCCTTTGTTGGGAGTTAAATTTTTAAACCAATCCCCGCCAACTTTAACCAAGGAGCATCAGTTCAGTTGGTAAGAGCCTATGACTTCCTCCAGGAGGTCTCGTGTTCGAACTCTGGCTGAATGAAACTAGGTATATTAATTTAATAGTGGGTAAAAAAACCCCCTCCCCTTTGTTGAGAGTTAAATTTTACTAAGGAGCATCAGTTCAGTTGGTAAGAGCCTACGACTTCCTCAGGAGGTCTCGTGTTCGAACTCTGGCAGAATGAAACTAGGTATATTAATTTAATAGTGGGCAAAAAATCCCCCTCCCCTTTATTGGGAGTTAAATTTTAACCAAGGAGCATCAGTTCAGTTGGTAAGAGGCTATGACTTCCTCCGGGAGGTCTCGTGTTCGAACCCTGGCAGAATGAAACTATATATATTAATTTAATAGTGGGCAAAAAAAATCCCTCCCCTTTGTTGGGAGTTAAATTTTACCAAGGAGCATCAGTTCAATTTGTAAGAGACTACGACTTCCTCCGGGAGGTCTCGTGTTCGAACCCTAGCAGAATGAAACTAGGTATATTAATTTAATAGTAGGCAAAAAACCCCCTCCTTTGTTGGGAGTTAAATTTTTAACCAATGAGCATCAGTTCAGTTGGTAAAAGCCTATGACTTCCTCCGGGAGGTCTCGTGTTTGAACCCTGGCAGAATGAAACTAGATATATTAATTAATAATGGGCAAAAAAACCCCCCTCCCCTTTGTTGGGAGTTAAATTTTTTACCAAGGGGCATCAGTTCAGTTGGTAAGAGTGTGTGGTTTCCTCCGGAAGGTCCAGAGTTCGAACCCTGCAGAATGCAACTAGGTTAAAAAATTTAATAGTTGGCAAAAAAATCCCCTCCCCTTTGTTTGGAGTTAAATTTTTAACCAAGGGGCATCAGTTCGGTTGGTAAGAGTGTGTGGCTTCCTCCGGGAGGTCCAGAGTTCGAACCTTGCAGAATGCAATTATGTTGAAAAATTTAATAGTGGGTAAAAAAACCCCTCCCTTTTGTTGGGAGTTAAATTTTTGCAGAATGCAACTAGGTTGAAAAATTAAATAGTGCGCAAAAAACCTCCCTCCCCTTTGTTGGGAGTTAAATTTAAACCAAGGGGCATCAGTTCAGTTGGTAAGAGTGTGTGGCTTCCTCCGGGAGGTCCAGAGTTCGAACCCTGCAGAATGCAACTAGGTTGAAAAATTTAATAGTGGGCAAAACCACCCCCCTCCTTTGTTGAGAGTTAAATTTTTTGTTGGTAATAGTGTGTGGCTTCCTCCGGGAGGTCCAGAATTCGAACTCTGGCAGAATGCAACTAGGCTGAAAAATTTAATAGTGGGCAAAAAAAAACCCTCCCCTTTGTTGGGAGTTAAATTTAACCAAGGGGCATCAGTTCATTTGGTAAGAGTGTGTGGCTTACTCCGGGAGGTCCAGAGTTCAAACCCTACAGAATGCAACTAGGTTGAATAATTTAATTGTGGGAAAAAAAACACCCTCCCCTTTGTTGTGATTTAAATTTACCAAGGAGCATCAGTTCAGTTGGTAAGAGCCTACGACTTCCTCCGGGAAGTCTCGTGTTCGAACCCTGGCAGAATAAAACTAGGTATATTAATTTAATAGTGCGCAAAAGAACCCCTCCCCTTTGTTGAGAGTTAAATTTTTTTTTTTACCAAGGGGCATCAGTTCAGTTGGTAAGAATGTGTGGCTTCCTTCGGGAGATCCAGAGTTTGAACCCTACAGAATGCAACTAGGTTGAAAAATTTAATAGTGGGCAAAAAAAACCCCTCCCCTTTGTTGGGAGTTAAATTTTTTACCAAGGAGCATCATTTCAGTTGGTAAGAGCCTATGACTTCCTCCGAGAGGTCTCGTGTTCGAACCCTGACAGAATGAAACTAGGTATATTAATTTAATAGTCGGCAAAAAACCCCCTCCCCTTTGTTAGGAGTTAAATTCTTAACCAAGGGACATCAGTTCAGTTGGTAAGAGTATGTGGCTTCCTCCGGGAGGTCCAGAGTTCGAACCCAGCATAATGGAACCAGGTTGAAAAATTTAATAGTTGGCAATAAAACCCCCTCCCCTTTGTTGGGAGTTAAATTTTTTTACCAATGAGCATCAGTTCAGTTGGTAAGAGCCTATGACTTCCTCCGGGAGGTCTCGTGTTCGAACCCTGGCAGAATGAAACTAGGTATATTAATTTAATAGTGGTCTAAAAAACCTCCTCACCTTTGTTGGGAGTTAAATTTGGGGCTTCCAAATAATATATTTTTCACCAAGGGGCATCAGTTCAGTTGGTAAGAGTGTGTGGCTCCCTCCGGGAGGTCCAGAGTTCGAACCCTGCAGAATGCAACAAGGTTGAAAAATTTAATAGTGTGCAAAAAAAAAACCCCTCCCCTTTGTTGGGAGTTAAATTTTGTTCAGTTGGTAAAAGTGTGTGGCTTCCTCCGGGAGGTCCAGAGTTCGAACCCTGCAGAATGCAACTAGGTTGAAAAATTTAATAGTGGGCAAAAAAATCCCCTCCCCTTTGTTGGGAGTTAAATTTACCAAGGAGCATCAGTTCAGTTGGTAAGAGCCTACGACTTCCTCCGGGAGGTCTCGTGTTCGAACCCTTGCAGAATGAAACTAGGTATATTAATTTAATAGTGGGCAAAAAAACCCCTCCCCTTTGTTGGGAGTTAAATTTGGCTTCCTCCGGGAGGTCCAGTGTTCGAACCCTGCAGAATGCAACTAGGTTGAAAAATTTAATTGTGGGAAAAAAAACCCTCTCCTTTGTTGGGAGTTAAATTTTAAAAATCAAGGAGCATCAGTTCAGTTGGTAAGAGCCTATGACTTCCTTCGAGAGGTCTCGTGTTCGAACCCTGGCAGAATGAAACAAGGTATATTAATTTAATAGTGGGCAAAAAAAACCCCTCCCCTTTGTTGGGAGTTAAATTTTTAAACCAATCCCCGCCAACTTTAACCAAGGAGCATCAGTTCAGTTGGTAAGAGCCTATGACTTCCTCCAGGAGGTCTCGTGTTCGAACTCTGGCAGAATAAAACTAGGTATATTAATTTAATAGTGGGTAAAAAAAACCCCCTCCCCTTTGTTGAGAGTTAAATTTTACTAAGGAGCATCAGTTCTGTTGGTAAGAGCCTACGACTTCCTCGGGAGGTCTCGTGTTCGAACCCTGGTAGAATGAAACTAGGTATATTAATTTAATAGTGGGCAAAAAATCCCCCTCCCCTTTATTGGGAGTTAAATTTTAACCAAGGAGCATCAGTTCTATTGGTAAGAGGCTTTGACTTCCTCCGGGAGGTCTCGTGTTCGAACCCTGGCAGAATGAAACTATATATATTAATTTAATAGTGGGCAAAAAAAATCCCTCCCCTTTGTTGGGAGTTAAATTTTACCAAGGAGCATCAGTTCAATTGGTAAGAGACTACGACTTCCTCCGGGAGGTCTTGTGTTCGAACCCTAGCAGAATAAAACTAGGTATATTAATTTAATAGTAGGCAAAAAAAACCCCTCCTTTGTTGGGAGTTAAATTTTTAACCAATAAGCATCAGTTCAGTTGGTAAAAGCCTATGACTTCCTCCGGGAGGTCTCGTGTTTGAACCCTGGCAGAATGAAACTAGATATATTAATTAATAATGGGCAAAAAAACCCCCTCCCCTTTGTTGGGAGTTAAATTTTTTACCAAGGGGCATCAGTTCAGTTGGTAAGAGTGTGTGGTTTCCTCCGGAAGCTCCAGAGTTCGAACCCTGCAGAATGCAACTAGGTTAAAAAATTTAATAGTTGGCAAAAAAATCCCCTCCCCTTTGTTGGGAGTTAAATTTTTAACCAAGGGGCATCAGTTCTGTTGGTAAGAGTGTGTGGCTTCCTCCGGGAGGTCCAGAGTTCGAACCTTGCAGAATGCAATTAGGTTTAAAAATTTAATAGTGGGCAAAAAAACCCCTCCCTTTTGTTGGGAGTTAAATTTTTGCAGAATGCAACTAGGTTGAAAAATTTAATAGTGGGCAAAAAACCTCCCTCCCCTTTGTTGGGAGTTAAATTTAAACCAAGGGGCATCAGTTCAGTTGGTAAGAGTGTGTGGCTTTCTCCGGGAGGTCCAGAGTTCGAACCCTGCAGAATGCAACTAGGTTGAAAAATTTAATAGTGGGCAAAACCACCCCCCCCTCCTTTGTTGAGAGTTAAATTTTTTGTTGGTAATAGTGTGTGGCTTCCTCCAGGAGGTCCAGAATTCGAACTCTGGCAGAATGCAACTAGGCTGAAAAATTTAATAGTCGGCAAAAAAACCCCTCCCCTTTGTTGGGAGTTAAATTGAACCAAGGGGCATCAGTTCATTTGGTAAGAGTGTGTGGCTTACTCCGGGAGGTACAGAGTTCAAACCCTACATAATGCAACTAGGTTGAATAATTTAATAGTGGGCAAAAAAACACCCTCCCCTTTGTTTGGATTTAAATTTACCAAGGACCATCAGTTCAGTTGGTAAGAGCCTACGACTTCCTCCGGGAAGTCTCGTATTCGATCCCTGGCAGAATAAAACTAGGTATATTAATTTAATAGTGGGCAAAAGAACCCCTCCCCTTTGTTGGGAGTTAAATTTTTTTTTACCAAGGGGCATCAGTTCAGTTGGTAAGAATGTGTGGCTTCCTCCGGGAGGTCCAGAGTTTAAACCCTAAAGAATGCAACTAGGTTGAAAAATTTAATAGTGGGCAAAAAAAACCCCTCCCCTTTGTTGGGAGTTAAATTTTTTACCAAGGAGCATCATTTCAGTTGTAAGAGCCTATGACTTCCTCCGAGAGGTCTCGTGTTCGAACCCTGACAGAATGAAACTAGGTATATTAATTTAATAGTCGGCAAAAAACCCCCTCCCCTTTGTTAGGAGTTAAATTCTTAACCAAGGGACATCAGTTTAGTTGGTAAGAGTATGTGGCTTCCTCCGGGAGGTCCAGAGTTCGAACCCTGCATAATGGAACCAGGTTGAAAAATTTAATAGTTGGCAATAAAACCCCCTCCCCTTTGTTGGGAGTAAATTTTTTTACCAATGAGCATCAGTTCAGTTGGTAAGAGCCTATGACTTCCTCCGGGAGGTCTTTTGTTCGAACCCTGGCAGAATGAAACTAGGTATATTAATTTAATAGTGGTCAAAAAAACCTCCTCACCTTTGTTGGGAGTTAAATTTGGGGCTTCCAAATAATATATTTTTCACCAAGGGGCATCAGTTCAGTTGGTAAGAGTGTGTGGCTTCCTCCGGGAGGTCCAGAGTTCGAACCCTGCAGAATGCAACAAGGTTGAAAAATTTAATAGTGTGCAAAAAAATCCCCTCCCCTTTGTTGGGAGTTAAATTTACCAAGGAGCATCAGTTCAGTTGGTAAGAGCCTACGACTTCCTCCGGGAGGTCTCGTGTTCGAACCCTTGCAGAATGAAACTAGGTATATTAATTTAATAGTGGACAAAAAAACCCCCTCCCCTTTGTTGGGAGTTAAATTTGGCTTCCTCCGGGAGGTCCAGTGTTCGAACCCTGCAGAATGCAACTAGGTTGAAAAATTTAATAGTGGGAAAAAAAAACCTCTCCTTTGTTGGGAGTTAAATTTTAAAAACCAAGGAGCATCAGTTCAGTTGGTAAGAGCCTATGACTTCCTTCGAGAGGTCTCGTGTTCGAACCCTGGCAGAATGAAACATGGTATATTAATTTAATAGTGGGCAAAAAAAACCCCTCCCCTTTGTTGGGAGTTAAATTTTTAAACCAATCCCCGCCAACTTTAACCAAGGAGCATCAGTTCAGTTGGTAAGAGCCTATGACTTCCTCCAGGAGGTCTCGTGTTCGAACTCTGGCAGAATGAAACTAGGTATATTAATTTAATAGTGGGTAAAAAAAACCCCTCCCCTTTGTTGAGAGTTAAATTTTACTAAGGAGCATCAGTTCAGTTGGTAAGAGCCTACGACTTCCTTGGGAGGTCTCGTGTTCGAACCCTGGTAGAATGAAACTAGGTATATTAATTTAATAGTGGGCAAAAAATCCCCCTCCCCTTTATTGGGAGTTAAATTTTAACCAAGGAGCATCAGTTTTGTTGGTAAGAGGCTTTGACTTCCTCCGGGAGGTCTCGTGTTCGAACCCTGGCAGAATGAAACTATATATATTAATTTAATAGTGGGCAAAAAAAATCCCTCCCCTTTGTTGGGAGTTAAATTTTACCAAGGAGCATCAGTTCAATTGGTAAGAGACTACGACTTCCTCCAGGAGGTCTTGTGTTCGAACCCTAGCAGAATAAAACTAGGTATATTAATTTAATAGTAGGCAAAGAACCCCCTCCTTTGTTGGGAGTTAAATTTTTAACCAATGAGCTTCAGTTCAGTTGGTAAAAGCCTATGACTTCCTCCGGGAGGTCTCGTGTTTGAACCCTGGCAGAATGAAACTAGATATATTAATTAATAATGGGCAAAAAAACCCCCTCCCCTTTGTTGGGAGTTAAATTTTTTACCAAGGGGCATCAGTTCAGTTGGTAAGAGGCTTTGACTTCCTCCGGGAGGTCCAGAGTTCGAACCCTGCAGAATGCAACTAGGTTGAAAAATTTAATAGTGGGCAAAACCACCCCCCCCTCCTTTGTTGAGAGTTAAATTTTTTGTTGGTAATAGTGTGTGGCTTCCTCCAGGAGGTCCAGAATTCGAACTCTGGCATAATGCAACTAGGCTGAAAAATTTAATAGTCGGCAAAAAAACCCCTCCCCTTTGTTGGGAGTTAAATTGAACCAAGAGGCATCAGTTCATTTGGTAAGAGTGTGTGGCTTACTCCGGGAGGTCCAGAGTTCAAACCCTACAGAATGCAACTAGGTTGAATAATTTAATAGTGGGCAAAAAAACACCCTCCCCTTTGTTGGGATTTAAATTTATCAAGGACCATCAGTTCAGTTGGTAAGAGCCTACGACTTCCTCCGGGAAGTCTCGTATTCGAACCCTGGCAGAATAAAACTAGGTATATTAATTTAATAGTGGGCAAAAGAACCCCTCCCCTTTGTTGGGAGTTAAATTTTTTTTTTACCAAGGGGCATCAGTTCAGTTGGTAAGAATGTGTGGCTTCCTCCGGGAGGTCCAGAGTTTAAACCCTACAGAATGCAACTAGGTTGAAAAATTTAATAGTGGGCAAAAAAAACCCCTCCCCTTTGTTGGGAGTTAAATTTTTTACCAAGGAGCATCATTTCAGTTGTAAGAGCCTATGACTTCCTCCGAGAGGTCTCGTGTTCGAACCCTGACAGAATGAAACTAGGTATATTAATTTAATAGTCGGAAAAAAACCCCCTCCTCTTTGTTAGGAGTTAAATTCTTAACCAAGGGACATCAGTTCAGTTGGTAAGAGTATGTGGCTTCCTCCGGAGGTCCAGAGTTCGAACCTTGCATAATGGAACCAGGTTGAAAAATTTAATAGTTGGCAATAAAACCCCCTCCCCTTTGTTGGGAGTTAATTTTTTTACCAATGAGCATCAGTTCAGTTGGTAAGAGCCTATGACTTCCTCCGGGAGGTCTCTTGTTCGAACCCTGGCAGAATGAAACTAGGTATATTAATTTAATAGTGGGCAAAAAAACCTCCTCACCATTGTTGTGAGTTAAATTTGGGGCTTCCAAATAATATATAATTCACCAAGGGGCATCAGTTCAGTTGGTAAGAGTGTGTGGCTTCCACCGGGAGGTCCAGAGTTCGAACCCTGCAGAATGCAACTAGGTTGAAAAATTTAATAGTGTGCAAAAAAAAACTCCTCCCCTTTGTTGGGAGTTAAATTTTGTTCAGTTGGTAAGAGTGTGTGGCTTCCTCCGGGTTGTCCAGAGTTCGAACCCTGCAGAATGCAACTAGGTTGAAAAATTTAATAGTGGGCAAAAAAATCCCCTCCCCTTTGTTGGGAGTTAAATTTACCAAGGAGCATCAGTTCAGTTGGTAAGAGCCTACGACTTCCTCCGGGAGGTCTCGTGCTCGATCCCTGGCAGAATGAAACTAGGTATATTAATTTAATAGTGGGCAAAAAAACCCCCTCCCCTTTGTTGGGAGTTAAATTTGGCTTCCTCCGGGTGGTCCAGTGTTCGAACCCTGCAGAATGCAACTAGGTTGAAAAATTTAATAGTGGGAAAAAAAAACCCTCTCCTTTGTTGGGAGTTAAATTTTAAAAACCAAGGAGCATCAGTTCAGTTGGTAAGAGCCTATGACTTCCTTCGAGAGGTCTCGTGTTCGAACCCTGGCAGAATGAAACAAGGTATATTAATTTAATAGTGGGCAAAAAAAACCCCTCCCCTTTGTTGGGAGTTAAATTTTTAAACCAATCCCCGCCAACTTTAACCAAGGAGCATCAGTTCAGTTGGTAAGAGCCTATGACTTCCCCCAGGAGGTCTCGTGTTCGAACTCTGGCAGAATGAAACTAGGTATATTAATTTAATAGTGGGTAAAAAAAGCCCCCTCCCCTTTGTTGAGAGTTAAATTTTACTAAGGAGCATCAGTTCAGTTGGTAAGAGCCTACGACATCCTCGGGAGGTCTCGTGTTCGAACCCTGGCAGAATGAAACTAGGTATATTAATTTAATAGTGGGCAAAAAATCCCCCTCCCCTTTATTGGGAGTTAAATTTTAACCAAGGAGCATCAGTTCTGTTGGTAAGAGGCTTTGACTTCCTCCGGGAGGTCTCGTGTTCGAACCCTGGCAGAATGAAACTATATATATTAATTTAATAGTGGGAAAAAAAATCCCTCCCCTTTGTTGGGAGTTAAATTTTACCAAGGAGCATCAGTTCAATTGGTAAGAGACTACGACTTCCTCCGGGAGGTCTCGTGTTCGAACCCTAGCAGAATGAAACTAGGTATATTAATTTAATAGTAGGCAAAAAACCCCCTCCTTTGTTGGGAGTTAAATTTTTAACCAATGAGCATCAGTTCAGTTGGTAAAAGCCTATGACTTCCTCTGGGAGGTCTCGTGTTTGAACCCTGGCAGAATGAAACTAGATATATTAATTAATAATGGGCAAAAAAAACCCCTCCCCTTTGTTGGGAGTTAAATTTTTTACCAAGGGGCATCAGTTCAATTGGTAAGAGTGTGTGGTTTCCTCCGGAAGGTCCAGAGTTGGAACCCTGCATAATGCAACTAGGTTAAAAAATTTAATAGTTGGCAAAAAAATCCCCTCCCCTTTGTTGGGAGTTAAATTTTTTACCAAGGGGCATCAGTTCAGTTTGTAAGAGTGTGTGGCTTCCTCCGGTAGGTTCAGAGTTCGAACCCTGCAGAATGCAACTAGGTTGAAAAATTTAATAGTGGGCAAAAAAACTCCTCTCCCCTTTGTTGGGAGTTAAATTTTATGCAACTAGGTTGAAAAATTTAATAGTAGGCAAAAAAAACCCCTTATCTTTGTTGGGAGTTAAATTTACCAAGGGGCATCAGTTCAGTTGGTAAGAGTGTGTGGCTTCCTCCGGGAGGTCCAGAGTTCGAACCCGGCAGAATGCAACTAAGTTGAAAAATTTAATAGTGGGCAAAAAAAACCCTCCCCTTTATTGGGAGTTCAATTTTAACCAAGGAGCATCAGTTCAGTTGGTAAGAGCCTATGACTTCCTCCGGGAGGTCTCGTGTTAGAACCCGGGCAGAATGAAACTAGGTATATTAATTTAATAGTGGGAAAAAAAACCCCTCCCCTTTGTTGTGAGTTAAATTTTTAACTAAGTATATTAATTTAATAGTGGGCAAAAAAACCCCTCCCCTTTGTTGGGAGTTAAATTTACCGAGCATCTGTTCAGTTGGTAAGAGTCTACGACTTCCTTCGGGAGGTCTTGTGTTCGAACCCTGGCAGAATGAAACTATGTATATTAATTTAATAGTGGGCAAAAAACTCCCTCCCCTTTGTTGGGAGTTAAATTTAACCAAGGAGCATCAGTTCAGTTGGTAAGAGCCTACGACTTCCTCCGAGAGGTCTCGTGTTCGAACCCTGGCAGAATGAAACTAGGTATATTAATTTAATAGTCGGCAAAAAATCCCCCTCCCCTTTGTTGGGAGTTAAATTTATTACCAAGGGGCATCAGTTCAGTTGGTAAGAGTGTGTGGCTTCCTCCGGGAGGTCCAGAGTTCGAACCCTGCAGAATGCAACTAGGTTGAAAAATTTAATAGTGAGCAAAAAAAACTCTCTCCTTTGTTGGGAGTTAAAATTTTAACCAAGGAGCATCAGTTCAGTTGGTAAGAGCCTACGACTTCCTCCGGAAGGTCTCGTGTTCGAACTCTGGCAGAATGAAACTAGGTATATTAATTTAATAGTGGGCAAAAAAAACCCCTCCCCTTTGTTGGGAGTTAAATTTGGGGAGCTGGAGAGAGAAAATTAGGGCGAAAAATAGGTTTTGCTGGGCAAGGTGTTTTTACCGCCGTTTTGGCCAAATTTTGTGCCGGCGAGCTGCATGCTGATGTGGTGGATTTTACTATATTTTATTCCCATATTTTTGTTCGTTTTCATATTATTTTTGAGGTATCTTTAGACTAGATTGATATATTTATGATTTATTATGTAATGAGAGACTTTTTGTCAGAAGTAGTGTATTCGAGGGTATTTTAGTAATTTTGATTATGTAACCGAATATGTTACTCTTCAAGAAGTCAAAGTCAGCATCATTCAAGAGGTCAAAGTCAACTAGAAGGTAAACAATTCAAGAAAGGGAAGAAAAAGTGAAAGTTAGAACTTCAAGGACTCACGAAGAATATTTGAAGCTCCAAGGACTTTAGTGCAAATTTGAGACTGAAGTGTTTCTAGTATGTATTGAAAGATAAAGCCAAAACTTGGCTATTGTTACTTCCTCCTAGTAGCATCACTACTTGGGATGCTTTGCATAATGCTTTTCTTACTAAGTTTTACCCTTATGATGCATTGACAAATTTTAGGGGAAAATTATGGGATTTGCTCAGGAATCGGGGGAAGCCTACGAGGCATGGGATAGGTTTAAAATGTTGCAAATTCAGTGCCCCCATCATAACTTTCCTGCTTCCATGCTGCATCAAACGTTTTATGGGGCTTTATCCCCTGAATACCAATCAATGGTTGATAATGGAGCAGGAGGAAGTTTGGGAAGTAAGACTGTACAACAATGCCAGGAATTATTTGAGATTTTATGTGCTAACTCTCAACAGAAGGGATCAAGGGGGGCAACAAGGGGAGTAAATGAGGTAGGGCTGACCAACGAGCTTGCTAAGCAGTTTGCATTACTAAACCAAAGATTTGATAAATTAGCTTTGCAAAATGCTTCTTCTTCTTCTGTGTCTTCTACTACTCATCTTGTTTATGATAATTGTGTTACATGCGGATCTAAATCTCATGATTATAACTCATGTCCCACTACTAGTCCCTATAGCTATGAAACTGAGCAGGTACAGGCGATGCAAGGATTTGGTCAGAGATTCCGTCCAAGCAACAATCAGTATGGTAATACGTACAATCCAGGATGGCAAGCAGGGCCGAGATATCCCAATCTGTCATGGGGTGGAAATCAACAGAATAAAACTCTCCATCCCCAACCACCTCAGGGGCCCTATGAGAGGAAGAAAGAGCCTTGGGAAGATGATATGGATCAGATGAGAGCGAGCAACTCCAATTAAGGGCAGAGCAGCAGCAAGCAAGTAACAACCAAGCTGCTGCAATGAAAAAGTTGGAGACCCAACTGGGTCAATTGGCTGAAGCATTATAGGGATGACAGCCGGGTACATTCCCTAGTCAAGGGGAGCAAGCTAAGGCCATCATCACCCTAAGGGGTGGCAAACAGGTAGACAACCAGGTAGCTTCTCCTTCTTCTTCCCCTAAACCCCCTGTTGTTGAGTCCCCTGTTGTGGAACCCCCCAATGTGGAAAATGTGATTGTGGAAGATGTTGTGTCTGAGGATGAGGGTACAAATGGATTGGGGAAAGATGTGACTGTTGATGCTCCCATCCTCAAGCCATATGTACCTCCCGTTCCTTTTCCTGGAAGATTTTTGAGAAACAAACTAGATCATCAAATGAAAGAGCTGATTGATATGTTTTCGAAAGTAAATATAAATTTGCCTCTTTTGAATGTGATCAAGAATGTTCCTGCATATGCAAAATTCTTTGAAGAAATTAATTCTAGGAAAATTCAGTACGGGAAAGATGATAAATTGTTGTTGGGTGAGAGTGCGAGAGTTGTGGTCAAACATAGTCTTCCGCCGAAAATGAAAGACCCCGGGAGTTTTCTAATTTCCATTACTTTGGGGGTTTCTAACACGGTGAAAGCTATGCTTGATCTCGGGGCTAGCATTAATTTGTTACCCTATTACATGTATCTTGAGTTGGGTTTACCTGAGCTAAAACCCACTATGATGGCCCTACAACTTGTCGACCGGTCCATTAAAAGACCATTGGGCATCGTAGAGGATGTTTTAGCTCAGGTTGGGTCATTGATCATTCCGGTGGATTTTGTGGTTCTAGAGATGCCCCGCGGTGAGGGTAGTCGCCGTGACTCAACTATATTGCTTGGGCGACCTTTCATGGCAACGACCAACACTGTGATAAATATTGGCAATGGAACTCTTTCCATGACTGTGGCAAATGAAAAGATTGAAATAAATGTTTTTGATATAATGAAAAATTCGGTGAATCATGATGAGTCTTGCATGCTTATAAATGAGTTGGACATTGTTGAGGAATGTGTGAGTGAGATTTCATGGCATGAGAGAGATTGTGAGGAGTTAGAGTCTTTGATGTCAGTGGGCGGTGAGAAACTTTGGGATAATGCGGATGCTCAACTGATGGTTGTGGATAAGGCTGACGAGCACCATCCTAGTGATGGCCCATTTTACCCCCTAGGCCACTTCAATGAGAAGTTGGTGCCCTCTGTTGTGACACCCCCGGTCCTTGAACTGAAAACTCTCCCTGCAAATTTAAATTATACATTCTTAGGAGAGGGAGAGACTTTGCCTGTTATAATTGCATCTGATTTGACCACAGAACAAGAAGCCCAGTTATTGCTGTATTGTGTGAGTATAGAGAGGCCATTGGGTGGACATTAAAGGACATTAAGGGAATTAGTCCCTCAATGTGAATGCATAAAATTTATCTCTTGGATGGTGCAAAGCCATCTAGGGAGAGACATAGAAGGTTAAATCCTCAGATGGAGGAAGCTGTGAGAAAAGAGGTCCTTAAGTTGTTAGATGCGGGTATTATTTACCCGGTGGCTGAGAGTGAATGGGTAAGCCCGGTACAAGTTGTGCCAAAAAGATCGAACATTACTGTTGTTCAAAATGAGAAGGGTGAGGATGTGCCAAGGAGGGAAGTGACCGGTCTTAGGATGTGTATTGATTTGAGAAAATTAAATGCTGCAACCAAGAAAGATCACTTTCCATTGCCTTTTATTGATCAAATGTTAGAGAGGTTGGCGGGTCATTCTTATTATTGTTTTCTTGATGGTTTTTTGGGGTACAATCAGATTACCATAGCCCCCGAAGACCAATCCAAAACCACCTTCACATGTCCTTTTGGCACGTATACATTTAGGAGGATGCCTTTTGGGCTTTGCAATGCACCTGCGACATTTCAAAGGTGTATGACCTCCATTTTTTCTAATATGATTGAGAGGTGTGTTGAGGTATTCATGGATGATTTTTCTGTTGTTGTAAGTATGCCAATCCAATTCGCGATCCCTTTTTAGGTGCATTTTAAATGATAAAAATTGCACTAAGGGGCGTTTTGATAAATTCCCGGCCCATTCCGAGACTTCCGGAAACATTTCAAAAGTTTCACGCGAAGGAAGTACTTTTTTGTACTTTGCTCGAGTTAAAGGACCTAAAGAGAATAAAACTGTTTTGGACTTTTTGGGTATTACCTAGGAAGGTTCCAGAATCAGTTTTGGCGCCAGAAACGGTTATGGTCACCTTGTGTCACGCGACAAGTCGAAGCATGGAAAGTGGTTACGTTACGTCGTGCGACACATAGTGACCATAGACTGCAGCTATAAATAAGACTCTACCCCTCTCAGTTTTGGATCCGAATTTTAGCCTCCTAACGAAACCCTGCACAAATCACCCAAAAACCTCCTCTCTCTCTCTCTCTCATACCAAAACCACCCAATTCCCCTCCAATTCCCTTACCTCTCACCTCTCTTCAACCCAATTCCCTCTCTACTTCCCTACACACTTGAAACCTCTGAATTCAGCTCTCAGTTCGTGCTCAGATCTCCATCTAGAAGTTGAATCGAAGACTCCTACACCTAACTTGGTGTAAGAGTTGAGGACTACAAGGGTAACTCTCTCTCCTCTTCTCCCTCTCTCTCATTTATTTGTTTTAATTGCTCTCTCTCCTTCTCCACTTGATAATCAGGCTCCATCTGCCTCGGATTATCAAGTGGCAACTGCAATCTCTCTGTTTAAATAGCTTATACTTGAGTCCAATTGCTTGATTATGATGTGATTTACTTGGATTTGCAATTTGGACATCAAGGGAGTGTGGATCTTCTATATCCACACTCCTTTGATCGATTCGTGTTTAATTCGTATTGTTCTTACTGTTTCTGATATAATTGTTGTGTATTTGTTAGATCTGCATCTCAGTTTGTGAGGCACCTGCAGATGGTAAACATATGTCACGCGACACATTTGGACATGAGGAGTCCTGTGTCACGCGACATGTCGTGACCATCTGCAGGGACCATATTTCAGTTGTAGCTTCTTTTGTTTAGTTGTTTTAGCATTTAGTTTTATGTTTATGTTGTTCAGTTCCTAGATCTGGTTTTGTTTATTTCATCTGGAGATTTGGTGATCTGTTTGGTTGTGAGCCTCTGCAAGGTGACCATTGATGTCATGCGACATATCGGGACAAGGGAGTCCTATGTCACGCGACAGATGTGATCCTTTGCAGAGGACCTGTTTTCTCTTGTAATCTGTTCTTGTTGCTGTAAAGGGATGTGGCCTCCTGGACAATTGGTCTACAAGTTGTAATGATCTCTCTTATTCAATAAAATTCATGTTTATTGCACTTGTCTATTATCATTGTTTGTACGTTTCTTTGAATTGTTTGGATGTCTAAATTAGAAAGACTCGTCTATGGACGAGGCGTGTTGGGTGAACTCTCGGTTCTTCCCAACACGTAACCTGACCCCCGAACCCACTCTCTTTCAAAAGGTTTTTCAAAGTGCACCTCTAAAAGCATGGCATGGCGACTCCTTTTTCAAACGAACCGAGATTTTTGGGCGAGCGCACATTCAGTGGCGACTCGGCTGGGGACTATGCTTTTTGAAAACCTATTTTTCAAAACTAAGTGGGTCATGCTTTCGTTCGTTTAGACATCCAATGTATTCATTCTATGTGCATCCTTGATAATCATATGCGATACATGCATTTTATGAGATCTTACAATTTGTATGCCTTTGTTTGTTGTTTGTGGTTTATCTGTTGTTGCTTTGCTGGTTGGTTTCATCCCTTGCCAACGAGAGGCAGGGGCTAATCTCAGTTTTGCAGGAGTATGGTTCAGTGACTTCCTTAGTCGTGCGACAGCTTTGTCTCTTGCTGGCATGTGTCACGCGACAGGTTTAGTCACTGGACAGGTTTCAGGTTCTGGTTTGAGGGCAGTCCTTTGAATCAAGAAAGAGATTGCTCAGATGACTGTTGTTCTTTTTCTTCCTTGAAAGTTGTGTGTTTGTTTTTCTTTTTCTTAATAAATAAAATGAATAAATGAAAAATCATTTTCGCAAATAAAGGAATATAGCCATCCCGCACACTACACCACGTAGATTTAGAACCCTCGGGTGCGATTGACGGCATTGCGGACGGTGATAATATTCGCCTACGCTTGAGCGCCTAATGTCAAACCTATCCCCCTAGTGCGTTATAGGTGGCACCACACATTTAAAGCTTACCCAAAACGGTTGGTTTTTGACACGCCATTTTTCAAATACACTAAAATGAGTTGTTTCAAAAAAATTTATAGACCTTCATACCTTTCCCAAAACCCTAGCACGTGTGGGCATGTTGCCATCGCAACATGGTTTCACGAGAGGTGTTCTAACGAGAGATCATGCCACTTTGTCAACGTGCACCGACGAGAGATCATGCCGGATTTTTTCTTGAAATTCTTCAGGAATACCCGTTATGCTGCCCAAATTTTTCCAGAAATTGGGGCTGCTCGTCCGTCCCATAAATGCTTTGGTTTTGATTAGGTATGATGGCCTATAATTAATTTTGACTCAACGCATTTGGTGTATTTTTGGATGATGTGTCGATAGGTTCCCCCGAGGTCTAGATTGTGTGAAATAAAGGATTAGCCTTTCCCAACCGTTCCTAGGACTTAAAAGCCACCGATTTCTACTTGAAGATTAATAAAGTGTTGCATGAGTCCATCCCTTTCCGTATTTTTCCCTCTCCCGTACCTCCTCGAGATTCTCCACCCTCCATCTATACACGCTCTTTCCGCTCCAAGGCTACGGCAAGTTGGGTGTGCGCTCTCGTTCTCGGCGCTCATTGGTCCATATTCCCGAGGCGAAGCTTGGAGTTGCTCAAGTGCCCGAGTGGTCATCCATCTGATTCGGAATCCAAAAGGCTCGGTGTAGAGAAGATTATGGCCCACCAGTCTGGAAGTTCGTAGCCTATGGGTCAGCAGAGTGCAAATGGTGTGTCAATCGAAAAGTGGCGAGCTACCTTTGAAGCTGTTTTTCCTCGCAAGCATGAGGCCCGGTTACTTGCTCAGATTGTTAAAGCTAAGGAGGGCGATTTGTGAAGGACAGAAAGATTGAAAAGGGTCCTCACCGCACCGATGGCAACGATACCCTTCCTCCCGTCCGAATGTTGATGCAGTCGATCAGTCCTCGTAGGGTCTAGAATGTCCACTGTCGGACATGAGTCTGTCGAGTCCAAGTTGGACCAATTTTTGCTTTGCAGTGATAAAATCTTTGTTTCTATTCTTGCTAGACTCGAGACATTACTAGTACACCCACGTTACACTCAATTGAAATGGTCTTATTCCAAATGATCACTTGTGCTGCTCACCGACTAATGCTTTGAAATGACTAATATTTAAATTAATTCGAGCAAGAAGATCGACTGATATCCTTCCAAAGTGGGACTTACCAACTCCCCATCTCGCATCCCATGTGCTCACATACCTTCCTTCGTCCTCACCACCTTGCTGCTCGATGAATTTGCATGAATCTCCCGCGAAGTAAGCGTAAGAAAGCAATGAAATCTCAATTTCGTTCAGACTATCCGGTAGGGGCTGCGATTGAAACCTTCACCCTTAGGAGAACCATTACCTCACCCTCACTAAATAATACCCCTTCAGTTCAAGATCGGCACATTTTGAAACCCATTCAGCCATCGCCAGAAGAAGAGGGACTATCTTTGAGACTCCTGTGACTCAAAAGAAGATTGACCGTCTCCAAGTTCAAGAACGACGGAAAGCAATGATCCATTCTGGGGACTAGCTGAAATTCTCCTCTCGAAGTCAAAGTCGAAAAAAAGGAGAGACAAAAAATACAAAAAAAAAAGAAGAAGAGAAAATAAAAAAGGGAAAAGAAAGAGAGCCTAGTCCCTTGTGATCCTCTCAAGAAGCGAAGGTCAAAAGATCCGGTCGTTGCTCAAAGGGAGTCTCAGAACGAATAAAGAGACAGCATGGATGTCCCTCACCACTACCTTGACCAATCCCAAGTCGTCCTCTCGATTTTAGAGGACATTCCCATTACCCTTACCTTTAACCTCAACCAAAAGCCAAAAGATTGACCTCTCATTCTTAGAGGCGTTAAAGATATAATTGCAGATTTTCCTCACCTTAGAAATCCCAAACACATACCCAAGAGCCAACCTCTCATCTTCAGAGGTACAGTCAATAAAAAGCCCAGCCGACCTCTCGTTTTAAGAGGTCATGATGTCCCGAATTACCCAAAGACCGATCGAAACCCTGAAGCCCAGTCGCAGTTCCTATCGGATAACAGCCCAATACCGTCAAGCGAAGATTGTGCAAATTCCATCCGTTCATTCGACGTTTCATGTGAGCATATTTCTTTCCTCCTCCGTAAACAACTACCGTGAATGTCCCTATGGGGCTTCACATCCATGTCTCCCATCGACACTCTAAGAGGACATGTTCTTTCGATTTCCAAAATCCTCAAAGGTCCTCAGATCTCCGAATTTCACCGTTCATTCTTTTCATTCGGGATAAGCCCGAACTACGGCAACTTGAGCTCCTCCCAAGGAGGGGAACGTAGGCAACCATAACTGGTCCGGTCAAAATCATAAACAGATCTCAGAAAAATCCGGTCTCCTCAAGGACCATGCCCATACACTATTCATCTTCCTGAATTTGATTCTCGAAATTAGTGGGCTTTCTCCTCATGATTGATTGAAATATTTGCTCATATCGGCTTTGGCGGTTGACTAACCCGAACATCAATAAAGGGTTTTAAGCAGCTTTGTGATCATCACGAATAAGACAGGTTTTCAAGTGTCTCGACAAGTCTTCTCTTCTACATCATAGGAAGATAGAGCTAAACAATGTGTCAGTCAGCAGGGGCTTCCATACACCTTTCCCTACCTTGCGATGCTTATACTCTCTCAAAAGAGTCAAACCTAAAGCGAGAAGCGTCATACAGAAGTTCGGGATTCATTTCCCACCATTCGAATGATATGCCCCTGCACGTAAACACTTACGAGTCTTGTCCAACGACTGATTAACTGCGGTTTGAAATGATGGGTTGCCTCTTCGGCCACAAGATGACTCTGTCTGCGATCAAGCTGTATGGAATTTCCTCAAGCTGGGGCTTTGGTTAAGGTATCCCTCCGGCTCTCCTTACCAGATTCCCTCCAGGTTTGCTTTGTACTGTCAACTGGGGCTTCCCCAAGCCGGGATTGCTCTCTGCCCCCTCTGATGATTGCTGCCCCAGGCGCGCGATATACTTTGTCCTCACCATCAATGGACCTGCTGCAATCTGTACTCTCGGAAGCGTCCCCGACTTGCCTAAGCTACACCGAGCCATATCATTTTTCCACCTCACGGGAGAGGGTCCACCCCATTACAAACACTTTTCGTCCCATACACAATCCCTCATAGTATAATGGCTACCTACACATCTGCTCATCAAGCCGTGCAAAACCCTCCCTACTTCCTATTCTCCCCAGCTAAGATGGACTTGTGCAACAAAAGATTAATAATGCTTAAGCGAAGAGGTTAAATAAAGTACAAAGTGTTTCTAGTGTCGTTTTTTCCCCCCCGCAGGTACAGCAGTCAACTGAGCAAATCTAAAAGATTGCTCCTCAAAGCAGAACCGAGACGAAAAAGTCTGCACCTATCTGAATCTCCCTGGGGAACGACAAAAGCCATAAGCCCCACCGTCAGCCGTCAATAAGAGTCGCTGCCCAGCAAGCGAAGTCCCCGGCTTACCAAGCGAAGCTAGGAACACAAGAACCGAACCGTCGATAATTTCCGCTGCCCAAGAAGCGCAGTCCCGTCACCGGGCGTGCCGCGAAAGTCCCGGCGCCTGTGCCAGCAACCCCCGTCACAGTGATTATGGTCCCAGATCAAAGCCAGCAGTCAAACACAGAGAGCCCCACCGCCAAAGCAAGAATTCGCTACCCAGCAAGCAAGAGTCCCTGTCAGCAGTTAGTAGCATAGGACCACTACCAGAAAAAGGTCATTTAGCGACGGAAATTTCCGCCGCTAAAATTAAATTTCCGTCGCTAAAATAAATCACCGACGGAATTTTTCCGTCGGTGGTCCGCCGCTACCACTGTCCGCAAAGTGCTCCGACGGGTCAATTTCCGCCGCTATTTTTCTTTTACCGACGGAATTTAATTCCGCCGGTGAATTAATGGTTTCGCTGACGGAAAATTCCGCCGCTATATTAATTTAATTTAATTAAATTTTCATTTCGTGCGGAAATTTCCGTCAGCTGTAATAAAAATTAATTTAATTAAATTAATTTGACGGCATGAATTTCCGTCATAATAAAATTTAAATTAAAATTAAATTATTTCAATGCGGAAATTACCGTCATGAATTATTTAATTTTAATTTAAATTTTATTACAAATGACGGAAGTTTCCACCGTTGAAATCAAAAATTAAATAAAAATTAAATGATTATAGCGGCGGAAATTCCGTCTGAAATTAATTTATTTAATTAATTTTTATTTCGGCATTAATTTCGCCGACGGAAAATTCCGTCGGCCGATTCTCAAATAAATTTAAAAAAATAATTTAAAATATCAATAAACCAAAATTTTTTGTACCTGATATAACATTTCAATTTATAAAACTAAAACTATAAAAACTAAAATTCAAATATCAACGTACCAAATAAAAACTAAATACCACCGTACCAATTCGGGAGGGGGTGAGGGGGGGAGGGGTGGAGGGGGGGGAGGGGGGGAGGGGGGAGAAGGGGAGAGGGGTGGAGCGGGGGGAGAGGCGGGGAGGGGCTCCCGCGGGTACCAAATGTCTCAAATGTTTACAAACAAGTATAAATTAATACAAATGTCTAAAAAAATCCGCAATCAACTTGGGGAATGCCTGGAAATTACCCCGGGAGTCCCGGCCGAGATGAGCCATCAACGGCGCCAATTGTCTTTGAGTCTCTGCATGTTGTCTTTGAATCTCTCGCATGACGTCGATCGTTCTCCTCCTGCATCTGCGTCTGAACTGCCAAAGCATCCGCAAGCTTTGCCCGCTCGCGTTTCTCCTCCTCCAACGCAGCCTTGACCTCCGGAGTGTCGACCCTCGGATCATGAAACGTGGGGGTTGGGCTACATTTCGCCGACGGCCGGTCGACGTCGACGGGCATTGCCGCCCGTAATCCCCCATCCCTAACACTCGGGTTCCTCTCCTTGGATGTCCACACGAGAGGTGACCTCGTGCCAAACATCGAGCACGAAGGGGACGGGCTCGCCGGGAGGCGTTCCTTCGGGGAACAACGGCGGCTTGATATGCGGCTGTCAAAATAAAACAAACAATTATAATCATATACACAATGTAAGGTACATAAATAAATTTATATATTCAAAATCAAGTCATTTAATGATAGTTTACTTACAAAGGCATTAGCGGATCGATCGTCAACCCATTGCGGAGGTTGATCGGGCGCCGTAGAATTCCGAATATGGGTGCTAGCGTAAACATCCACAAAGCGATATTCGGACCATACTCCCTTTCCTATAAATAAAATAAGCGAGATTATTACTTTGAAATTGTATAAATGCAACATTTAAACTGATTTAAAAGCATGCATACACTACATTTACACTAAAACTATGGATTTCATAGCATCAACATGGCTCCCAGCTAACATACGTACATAAACCTATTTAAAAGCTTCCATACACTACTACATTTAAATTAACATACATACCATGCGGTCGTGATGCTCGGCGACCTTGAGCGTCCCCCCGGTATGCAACGCCGCCGACCCCGAGGAGCCTGCTCTATTGGCCTTGGCCTGTTCGGATATAGCCTTCTCCGCATCCGACCCCCAATATTCGCAAAATTGACGAAACACCTCATCGGTCATAAAAGTAGGACACAAGGGCTGTTCTCCCGCCGCGAGCCGAGTAGTATAATAATTTTTCTTCGTGGTACCTATAAAAAATATGAATATCTCGTAAACATATAATGATGACATTATAAAATTAAAAGAGTATAATCATTGTTAATTAAACTAATTAAGGATAGATAAATATGTTACAAATAAAATCCTTAAATAGCTTGTGAGCCTGCTCATCGAAAACATATCTAGCCGTCGCATCGCTGATGTCTGGCGCCCAATAATATTTAGCCTACAACATATAATGATAACATTACAAAACTAAAAGAGTATAATCATTATTAATTATAACATTTTAATAACAAACTAACATTTAAGTTTTAAATAAAAACCATTAACACATTACCTTAAACTCATCCCACGCATCGTCCTTCTGCCTCTGTGGCAATTTTTTCCAGTTGGGCCAAAACTCGGTCATTTTTTGAGACCGCCAGTATTGCCCGATCTTAGTTCCTGTGGTGGGGTATCCACCTACAAACCTGCCAAGTATATTTATACAATAACATTTTAACTTAAATAATGAATTATATATAAAGCAAAAAGGAACCAACTTATATCAAATTAATGAAGAGTTACTTACTGGTCATAAAGTGATGATATCCTGACAAATATCCTCCCCTCAGAATCGACAGTAGTCTGAGTACCGACCCTAGAGGTGGAGCTAGTACTACTGCGTGAAGGGTCGACATCATCGCTACCGGATCGGGACGGTTGCGTCCCAGTAATCAATGTGTAAATAGGCTTAGTCTTCTTACCCTTGCCCTTTCTACTAGAACTCATATCTGTATTACAGTAAAAATATTAAAATATACAACTTTAACAATAGGAAACAATATATTCACAATACATCTAAAACTTTAAAGTTCTAATAATCTAAAGCATTCACAATACATATAAAACTTTAAACTATTAATAATATAAAGCATTCACAATACATATAAAACTTTAAAGTTCTAATAATCTAAAGCATTCACAATATATATAAAACGACGGATATTAAAAATAATCTAAAGCATTCACAATACATATGAAACTTTAAAGTTCTAATAATCTAAAGCATTCACAATACATATAAAACTTTAAAGTTCTAATAATCTAAAGCATTCACAATACAATTTTAAACTTTAAACTATTATTAATCTTCGTCCCCATCATCATCACTGGACTCGAATTACTACAAAACTCGAGTTCTTCATCTTCGTCTTCGGACTACGATGAATCAAACTCGGTTCCTCTTCCTCTTCCTCTTCCTCTTCCTCTTCCTCTTCCTCTTCCTCGATTCATCAATATCAATGTGCGCGAGATGACTGAGCGAGGCGGAGGAGTTGGCAAATTCACTGTAAGATATCCTCCTCGGGTTCATCAACATTTTGAGGAATATGAGTGACATCATCTAATGGATGATTAGGCGATGAAACGTTAGGTGGCACTTTGGAATTTCATCCTCTTGATAGGGTGTTTCTAATGACGACTCTGTAGTTGTCGACGAGGTAGGTTGTCAATCTTGCTCCTAGCCTTGGTCATCCAAACGACCCCACCATCCGTCGGGTCGCGGACGAGGGTAGGGAGTCATGTATACTGTTGTGCTTGAGATGCTAAGATGAAGACGTCGTCGCCATTATGTACGGACGAGTCCTTTACATCGACGAGGTCAAATATGGCATGCTTCTTAACACCACGCACGACATCCCGCCAATCACAATTGAACAAGACAACACCTTGTTTCTACCCAAATACTCCACCTCGACTACTTCTTTCGGGACGCCATAATAATCATTCCCTATAAGCTTCACACCGCTATTCCACGTCAATTTAGAGCCCCCGTAAGCTTTGGTATGAAACACATAGCCATTCACGAAATAACCGTTGTATAAATGAACGTTCAAGTACGGAGATGATGCTAAATGTCTTAACCTCGCAGCTTTGGCATCACCCGGATGTTCAGCTATCTATAAGACAATATTGTAACCAATTTAATACAATTTTAAGATTGAATGTTTAAAGAAGTGTATAGAATAAATTTGAATGAAACGAAATATTTACATATTTCCTTAGCCAGTTTGGAAATTCTCTTTCTGTCCTAGTTGCGATGAGTTCTGGAGATAAATCCTGAGCTAAATCTTCAAACATTCTGCAATAGGGTTAAACAAGGCATTTCATATGCAGGTAATTAAACATGCATAATTTAATCGACAAGGCGTAAACATAACATCAATGACTTACTTGATATATTCCCCAACCTCATCGCAGTTAAGAAGAACATACGTTTCGACCGCGGCAAACTCTTTAGTGGTTAACGTACGCGTACCAACCCGTTTGCCGAGCAACCGACCAGGGGATGAAAATACAGAGATGTTTCCCTTAGACGGAAAACCACCATCGTAATTGCGGCCAACCCTAGTCAATCTCGTATCAACATCAGGAGGAAAATATGTTCCGACAAAGGCAACAATCTCATCTATGATAACAGCCTCTGAAATTGAGGCCTCGACCATGGCCCTATTGCTCATCTTCCTTTTCAATTGGTCTAGATACCTAAAAGTCATTCGTAGATTAAAACATAAATAATGTTAAAGAAGGTGTATTGTTAATGCTCAAATTATTTAGAAATAGAATAAATTTAATTACCTCTCAAATGGATACATCCATCTGTATTGAACTGGACCACCGACTCTAGCTTCGTACGCCAAGTGGACCGGTAAATGCTCCATAGAATCAAAGAATGAAGGAGGAAATATCTTCTCAAGTTTGCACAAAGTCACTACGATGCTCTCCTCAAGCTTTTTCATGTGATCAACACGCAGTGTGGTCGATGTTAACGCTCGGAAAAACTCACTTAACTCTGTTAACGCCACCCATATATTATCAGGCAAGAGACCCCTGAGAGCAATCGGAAGTAGCCTATCCAGCAAAACGTGGCAATCGTGACTCTTCAAACCCTGCACTTTCCCCTCCTCTACATTGACACGGTTACCAATGTTAGACGCGTAACCATGTTGGAAGCCTTAAATCCTTGAGCCATTTCAGGAGGAGGAGCTTCTTTTCCTTTGTAAGCACGTATTGAGCCATCGGTCTAACTGGTTTACCATTGACATATACCAAGTCTAAGGCCGGCCGCTTACAGATTTCCTTAAGGTCCTTTCGAGCTTTTTCGTTGTCTTTAGTTGTTCTCTTGAAATCCATCAACGTGTTAAAAACATTATCGAATACATTCTTCTCAATATGCATCACGTCAAGGTTATGTCGAATGAGATTTGTTTTCCAGTATGGCGGCTCCCAAAATATACTCCTCTTGATCCAGGTTATGGGTAGTCCCAAACCCTTGTATTTTGGTCTTCGAAAACTTTTTCCCCCACCGAGGATCGGGCAATCTAGATACCTCCTCATAGACCGTGTCACCACTTAAACGAATCGGGGCCTCATCATGGTCAATCTTGTTCTTTTTAAACGCATTCTTACGGGTCCTGAATGGGTGGTCCTCGGAAGAAATTGTCTATGGCAATCGAACCAACATGGTTTTCCGAGTGCGTGAGCGTGAAAGACTTTGTGTCACTCATACAATACGAACAGGCCAACTTCCCGTGGGTGCTCCAACCCGATAACATCCCATATGCGGGGAAGTCATTAGCATCCACACATCAACGCGACCTTCATGCTGAAATTCTCTCGCTTGAAAGCATCCCACGTTTCGACCCCATCCTCCCAAAGTTGCTTCAATTCGTCCATCAAAGGTCGGAGATAGACGTCAATGTTCCTCCCGAGGCTGTTTGGGCCGGGGATGAATAACGACAAGAACATGTAGGGATCACTCGGTCGGACCTCGTCTGGCTCGGGTATCGTGTGAGCGGTGGATCAATCGGTCTGGTAGCTCTCGGCACGCTCTTTCCGCCTCAAGGCCTCCTGCGAGCTATCACTTCGGGATCATTTCTCAAAGTAGCTCTCGAATCTCCCGTCTCTCATAATCTCTTGCAATGTCGCGGTGATTTCATCGGGGTTGCTCTTGGCCTCCATGCCTCTTAATGTCATTTGGAAGAATAGTCTGCCCCAAAACACTCTCGGCGTCGAGCCTCTATCATCATTTGTACGGGACCTTCTTTGCTCCTCATACCATGTCGGATACTCGGTGGTCGAAATGTGCTACCTCTAGTCGACGGAGTAGTGGTCGTATCGGAAGAAAGCCCTCTAGAAATGCTCGCCAAAGAAATGTGTAGTACGAGGCTCGGTCATAATCATCGGCATTGTATTAGTCGTCATTGCTCTCTCAAAGTCCGAATGGTCTGCTGCGGGTATCCGTCTGCTCCGCTCACTAGAGATGGAATGCAAAAGGATGATACATGTAGTCCGGAAGTCGGACAAAAAGCCGGCCCGTCTGAATATCTCTCATGATACGCAATCCCATGCCGGAATCCAATAGTACGGGTTTGCGGTCTCATATCGGGCCAAGGCCAACCTCCTATGCCAACTCTCGGTAGCGGCATCCCTCAATATCCTGCTGTTTGTCCGGTTACCCAAGGTAATGTCGTGCGCCCTCAGCCGATTGGCGAGATCAAGCGAAATCTCTCATACGGCCACAATGATAGTAATCTAGGTCTGAACCCATGTACTCGGATCCTCAGGCTAATCTATCAATTCCGTGGTATGTCTCCGCTAGCAACGGTGGAATGATGTCCATCGCTCCTGTCCCGAGTTGAATATGCCGGATGTCAACTCCTCGATCACCTCTCATTTGCTGATGATCTCTAACGGCGTAGCTGGACACACTCCGATGTAGCCGCGAAGTAGTGCGCGAGACGGAATGAGCAACATGAATATATCTAAGGAAGTGGATAGATCAAAGCGGTCCGAGGGCTGGTCCGACTCAATGCGGCTATATGAGTCAAGTCTATGAATCTATCGTCAACGACAATGCACGATACCCGGTCTGGCGATAATCCCAGAATTCAGATAGTTGCTCCGTAATTGATCGTCTGTCTCGAGGAAATGCCACGATCCTCGACTCGGCCACACCGATCGGTGCTCGAAAATCCTCCATCGTTGGCATCGGATCGTTGTACGATAGGGTGAACACATGTCGCTCACGAATCCCAAAAGCACGAAGCGGCTCGGAGCGATCCCAATCAATCTTCCAATCTTTTAGAGACCGGATGCATGGCATGCTATACCTCCTGTCAATAAGTTTCCGGTGTTGTTTTTGGTGAAAGCGCGTGAGTTCAAGAATGTCTTGTTGAAATTGAAACTCGCGGAAACAATTTCTCCATTGTAATGCTCCATGCTTTGCCTTAAATTGGGGTACTTTGGGACTTTTTACCTATTAATATTGTGAATAATTGTATCAACAAATCTTGAGCTCTAGTTCAAACTAAACTAAAGGATAATGGTGTCCCTACCTAACCACCTACTCTGTCCTTTAAGTGCATGTTTGATAAACCTATCCCATCCCGAAATGCATGATTATATGAAATGCAAATATCACTTTGCCTACTTGCTTTATAATCGATAATAAAGAAATTTCGGCTTTTGCATAGACCTAAATTATTACTATTGTGAATAATTTTAAATATTAATATTTAATTCTTTGTTGTAAAATATATAATTTTACAATAATGAATTAAATTAACATTTATAAACAAGATGAGAGTCGTTATCATCCTGACTATCAAAACCCTATCTCGGCTTAGACCAAGAAAGATAGAGCTAATAAGTTCTTGTCAGTTTGAGCAAAGGATTTTCTGTTTAATATAGGTTTTTCAGTTTCACTTTGTCCTCCTCTCTAAGAATCTCAAACATCACGGCCATGTCTTGGCGATTGCTGTTTTACTCTTCATGGTGATATACGGTCACAAGTAAAAACAAGGTAACGATATAACACCGGTGAAGAGAAAACAGAAATTTCCTCAATTTTTCAATCTCCACCTTCCATTTACCCAAGATCTGATTGCGAGAATCTTCCTCATGAGCTTGAAAGTGGCGGTGTTGCCCTCAATCTCACGGTTGCACATGCGAAGCAACCGTGAGATTGAGGGCAACACCGCCAGCTTTCAAGCTCATGAGGAAGATTCTGTCAGATCTCGAGTAAATGGAAGGTGGAAGATTAAAAAAATTGGAGGAAAATTTTGTTTTCTCTTCACTTGGTGTTATACGTTACCTTGTTTTTACTTGTGACCGTATAACACCGTGAAGAGTAAAACATTAAGTACAAGAACATGGCCGTGATGTTTGAGATCCTTAGAGAGAAGAGAATGAACCGAAAACTCTTATTAACAGAAAATCCTTTGCTCAAACCGACAAGAACTTATTTGCTCTATCTTTCTTGATCAAAGATGGACGGATTTTGATAGGCGTAGGTGAGAAAGGCTCTCATCTTATTTATATTTTAAGATGTTAACCACCAACCACAATACCCTAAGGTGCATCTAGGGTGCCGGGATTGATATCGGGCGCTCAAACGTAGGCGATATTACATCACCGTCCGCGATGTCGTCAATCGCCCCAAAATGGGATCTAGAACCACTAAGGTAGTGTGCGGTTGAATATGTTACATTATTGATACATTCACCCCCTTCCTCCCCTTTGACTTTAAAAGACTTGAAAATTAGATATTTAGTAACTTATCTAATTGTTGCATATGTAATATGTTATGTTTACTAAATATGTAACATGTTATATTTACTAAATATAACATGTTACACCGATGGAAAATATCAAGTCTATTGCACAAGCATTTGGCCCAAAGATTGAAACTTTAAAAGTAGATTTACTATTATAATTAATCGAGAAAACAAGAAAATCCCCAAGCTGCAGTTTTTGTATCTTCTACAAACTGAAGTTGGGGATTTTCTTGTTTTGATTAATTGCTAAATCTACTTTCAAAGTTTCAATCTTTGAACCTAATGCTTGTGCAAAACTTGAGATTTTCCACTCGGCATAACCCATGGTAGTGGTTGTACGTGATAGTAGTGGAGTTGGATTAAAAGAATTGAAAATTAGATATTTAGTAACTTTTTAGCTTTTTATCATTAAAAGACTTGAAAATTAGATATTTAAATACTTATCTAATTGTTGCATATTTAACATGTTATGTTTACTAAATATGTAACATTTTATATTTACTAAATATAACATTTTACACCAGATTGGAAAATATCAAGTCTATTGCACAAGCATTTGGCCCAAATATTGAAACTTTAAAAGTAGATTTACTATTATAATTAATCGAGAAAACAAGAAAATCCCCAACTCCAGTTTTTGTATCTTCTACAAACTGAAGTTGGGGATTTTCTTGTTTTCTGATTAATTGCTAAATCTACTTTCAAAGTTTCAATCTTTGAACCTAATGCTTGTGCAAAAAACTTGAGATTTTCCACTCATAACCCCAGTGGTAGTGGTTGTACGTGATAGTAGTGGAGTTGGATTAAAAGACTTGAAAATTAGATATTTAGTAACTTATCTAATTGTTGCATATGTAACATGTTATGTTTACTAAATATGTAACATGTTATGTTTACTAAATATAACATGTTACATATTTGATTATGAGTACGGTTATTTATCGTTTTCTTTATAGTGGCATATGTTTTCTTCTATTCGTTAATATTACTAACATATGTTTTCTTCTATTCGTTAATATTACTAAATATGTAACAAACTAGGATACAGAAACTGTATCCTAATTTGTTTCATATAAGGTGCATCTAGGGTACCAGGATTGATATCAGGCGCTCAAACGTAGGCGACATAATCACCGTCCGCGATGCCGTCAATCGCCCCAAAATGAGATCTAGAACTAGATGTTCCTAAACTATTTCATCCACAGTTTTCTTATTTGTTTGTAATTGAGATCAATTAAAGTCTCAACTCATGATCATTCGTGCTTACTTTTATTAGTTTAATATATTTGTTTTATTAGTTTAATATATTTGTTGGGTTATCAAAATTGTTATTATTCTTCCTAATTCTTTCATGTTTCGAAAGACATTAATAATATAGTTGCATGATTTATGTTTACTATGTGTGAATACTAGCATGAATCAATTTCATGATTATCCACCTTTAGGTAGTTAAATCTTGTTAAAGTGAGTAGGGTTAAGGCATGATATATGATTCATATTATTGGAAAAAATGTATCAAAAAATGTATCAAGAAATTCATATTATATTTTGCCTGATCTTTCACCCACCCCATTCCTTCCCAGAGACAGCGGGGAAAGGTTTCATGTTGACTTTTTGAAGTCAATTTGGTCATATTCGGATGAGACGTATAATATCTAGTTCTAGAGTAAATTTTAAGGTGAAAAAAAAAAGATTCATAAACCACTATTTTCATAGTAAAGAAAAAGTAGTAAGATATAAAATTCTTCATACGAATATGGTCTAATTGAACACAGGAATCGTTTCACGGGACCCATAGGATATTTGAATCCCTTCCTCTCTTCACTCTACCTTCTAAAAGAACTCATTGCGGCATGTATTCCAACTACCCGGTTCGGCTTCATGAGATGAAATAAAACAACGGACTCATAAAATTAATATACACCACCCGGACAAACAAAAACACATAAACCCCGAAAAAAAAAAAAAAAAAAAAAAAAAGGCCCAGAATAAAAATTGAGCGCATAAGCATCTAGCTTCATTCAAAAATTAAATAAATCCAAAACAAGATAAATGCACAATCTTACGCCCCCTACACAAACGCACAATTACAATTAACCACAAATATATTCATAAGATGAAATAAAACAATCAAATTACAGAATAAATATACATCCAGACAACAAAAACACATAAAACCCAGCTCATAAAATATTTTAAAAGAAAAAAATCACATAGAGCAAAATAGCACTTGAACAGCATAAGCAACTTCAATCAAATACTCCAAAACAAGATAAATTCAGAGGGGGAATCAAATTAGAATCATCAGAAACGCAATCCAGTTAAATCAACAACCAATTTCTTGAAATTTCTTGAAATCGATTAAAAAACATGATCTAGAAATCGATGAAGAGGGGGAATCGAAATACCTGGTTGAGTACGAGAGAAGAGAGAAATTGACCGTGGAAGGAGGCGGACGGACGGACGGAGACGACGGCGTGAAGCTCGAGACGGACGGTGGAGTGGTGGAGAGGTGGACGGACGGAGACGGCAGCAGCTCGAACGGAGACGGTGGAGAGGTGGACGGACGGCGGCGATAGAGCTTCTTCTTCTTCTTCTTCTTCAGGTCGCAGAGAGAGTGGGAAGAGAGAGAAAGCGGGAAGAGAGAGAGAGGGAAATGTGGCGTAATTGATATCTGAGGGATAAAATCAGTATTTATAATTTCCCCCAGCGACGGAATATTCCGCCGCTAAATATTAATTATAGCGGCGGAAATTAAATTCCGACGCTATAATTAATATTTAGCGGCGGAATATTCCGTCGCTGATAAATCCGACGCTAAACTATACGTACGTTCACCTGGATCGATGACATGTCACTCTCACCGACGGAAATTTCCGCCGCTGATTTTAAATTCAGCGACGGAAATTTCCGCCGCTATTATTAATAAATATAATTGTTTTCATTATATTTTTGAAAAAATAAATAAATCATTAATATTTATTAATTTTAATTTAATAAATATCATTATTTTTATTTATATAAAAATAAATAAATCATAAATAATTCACCCTATACCTTATACCCTATACCCTATACCCTATACCTTATACCCTATACCCTATACCCTATACACTATACCCCTATACCCTATACCCTATACCCTATACACTATACCCTATACCCTATACACTATACACTATACCCTATACCTTATACCCTATACACTATACCCTATACCCTATACACTATACCCTATACACTATACACTATAGGGTTTAGGGTTTAGGGTTAGGGTTTAGGGTTTAGGGTTTAGGGTTTAGGGTTTAGGGTTAGGGTTTAGGGTTTAGGGTTTAGGGGTTAGGGTTTAGGACTGGGGTTAGGGTTTAGGGGTTAGGGGTTAGGGGTTAGGGTTTAGGGTTTAGGGTTTAGGGTTTAGGGTTTAGGGTTTAGGGTTTAGGGTTTAGGGTTTAGGGTTTAGGGGTTAGGGTTTAGGGTTTAGGGTTTAGGGTTTAGGGTTTAGGGGTTAGGGTTTAGGGTTTAGGGTTTAGGGTTTAGGGTTTAGGGTTTAGGGTTTAGGGTTTAGGGGTTAGGGTTTAGGGGTTAGGGTTTAGGGGTTAGGGTTTAGTCCAAAACTAGGAACTAACCAACTATTAGACAACACTCTGGAGATTATTGTCTCATAAGTCATAACTAAGATATCCAGAAAACAAAGACCCACATCATTACTGCTGAGCACACTGCAATCTCTGGCCCCCACCACCGTGCATGTCATCATCTACATCGTAAGCTTCAATGTTGACATCGTGAAGGGTTGTCTCCTCGCACTCATCAAGCTCCATATCTGTCATCTGCGATGAAGGCTTAGGAGGCAGCACACCCTCTAGGGCCTTGCATTGTTCGGAAGTCAAGGAATCTGGGAAGTCGGCCAGAAGTGGATGTATAATTTGCCCCTCATGAATGGTCTTTGGTACATTGGCATCCCTTCGTCATTTATTGCCTTGAATTGATCTGGCTTAACAACTTCTCCAGGTTGGGATTTGATGAGGAGCTGCCTGTTATCTAGATGAGTCAAGATAAATTGGAAGCCACATAATGCCTCAGTAAGGGTCAACGCGTGCTCAACAAATATGTCATCACCCTTTCGCTTGAACTTTGGGTGCTCTTTCTGTTGTAGTACAAAGACTATGTCTCCAGTAAGAGTGTCAGGAGCTTCATCGGCTTCTCCTGAGAATGTAATTTTCTGTCCATTTTGCATACCCTTCTCCACAACCACTTCCAAGACCTTCTTCTCCTGTACAACCTTTTCGCCCTTGCATTGTGGGCAGCGGTCCTTGTCATTGATAGGGTATATGGTATAGGGTATAGGGTATAGGATATAGGGTGTAGGGTATAGGGTATAGGGTATAGGGTATAGGGTATAGGGTATAGGGTATAGGGTATAGAGTATAGTGTATATGGTGTAGGGTATAGTGTATATTATATAGGGTATTAGGTTTAGGGTTTAGAATTTATTTATTTTTTCAAAAATAATATTTATTGACTCATATTTATTTTTTTGAGAGTAATTTAAAATAACTTTCATATTTTATATAAATAAAAATAATGGCATTATAAAATTAAAATTAATAAATATTTATGATTTATTTATTTTTTCAAAAATATCATAAATATTTATGATATTTTAATGTTTTTTAGTTTGTTATTTTGTTAATTAGTTCTAAAAATAAACAAAAATTACATTTTATTATCAGCAACGGAATATTTCCGTCGCTGATAAATAAAAAAATATTAAATTATCAGCGGCGGAAATATTCCGTCGGTGTTTAATAAAAAAAAAAACATTTAATTTCACCGTCGGAATTTTTCCGACGCTAATAAATTAAAAAAAATTAATTATTTAGCGTCGGAAATATTCCGTCGGTGTAATATTTCAAAAAGAAAAATAAAAAATATTTTAATTTCACCGTCGGAATATTTCCGACGCTGATAAATAAAAAAATAAAAAAATGATATATTTTCACCGGCGGAATATTTCCGTCGCTGATAAAGATTTAGCGGCGGAATATTCCGTCGGTAAATCAACCGCCAAATTAGCGGCGGAAATAAACGAATATTCGAGGAATATTCGTTTTAGCGGCGGAATTTAGCGGCGGAATTAAATTCCGTCGCTAAATTTGACACCAAAAATATTCCGACGCTAAAGCCTATATTCCGCCGCTATTTAGCGACGAAATCTGTCCGTCGCTGATAATTCCGTCGCTAAATGACCTGTTTCTGGTAGTGGACCCTCCGGCAGCTACATCAATCCCCAGCAGCATAAACCATAGCATCAGTCCCTCCGGCAGCTACAGGTGATCACAGCACAGGTATGAACGCATATTTCTTTCAAGCGTCAAATCATTATATCACGTTATTTTCAAAGTTGGTCCGAGACACCATAGATCTCACTTCCTTTTCAAAATTGGTTCGAGACACCATAGGTCTCACTTCCTTTTCAAAGTCGGTTTGAGGCACCATACGTTCTCACTTCTTGGTTTGAGGCACCATACGTTCTCACTTCTTGGTTTGAGACACCATAGGTCTCACTTCCTTTTCAAAATTGGTCCGAGACACCATAGATCTCACGTTATTTTCAAAGTTGGTCCGAGACACCATAGATCTCACTCCCTTTTCAAAATTGGTTCGAGACATCATAGGTCTCACTTCCTTTTCAAAGTCGGTTTGAGGCACCATACGTTCTCACTTCTTGGTTTGAGGCGCCATACGTTCTCACTTCTTGGTTTGAGGCACCATACGTTCTCACTTCTTTGGTTTGAGGCACCATACGTTCTCACTTCTCGGTTTGAGGCACCATACGTTCTCACTTCTCGGTTTGAGGCACCATACGTTCTCACTTCTTGGTTTGAGGCACCATACGTTCTCACTTCTTGGTTTGAGGCACCATACGTTCTCACTTCTTCGGTTTGAGGCACCATACATTCTCACTTCTCGATTCGAGGCACCGTATGTCCCATGTCATTTTCATTTCTGTTCGAGACGCCATACGTTCTCACTTGTTGTCCGAACTACGACCGGCTTGGTTCCCTCCCCGAGATACATAGGAATCCTTTCTCAAAAGGTCCAGCCATCCATTTCCCCAGCTCACCGTCTAACCCTCAGCCTCCATTCCCCAACCGCTCATCGAGATTGGGTCTTATTTGTATCGACAACCTCACTTCTTCCATAAGTGACGTTGCCGAGGGGCTCTGTAAGTACGCCAATCCAATTCGCGATCCCTTTTTAGGTGCATTTTAAATGATAAAAATTGCACTAAGGGGCATTTTGGTAAATTCCCGGTCCATTCCGAGACTTCCGGAAACATTTCATAAGTTTCACGCGAAGGAAGTACTTTTTTGTACTTTGCTCGAGTTAAAGGACCTAAAGAGAATAAAATTGTTTAGGACTTTTTGGGTATTACCTAGGAAGGTTCCAGAATCAGCTTTGGTGCTAGAAACGGTTATGGTCACCTTGTGTCATGCGACAAGTCGAAGCATGGAAAGTGGTTACGTTACGTCGTGCGACACATAGTGACCATAGACTGCAGCTATAAATAAGACCTTACCCCTCTCAGTTTTGGATCCGAATTTTAGCCTCCTAATGAAACCCTGCACAAATCACCCCAGAAACCTCCTCTCTCTCTCTCTCATACCAAAACCACCCAATTCCCCTCCAATTCCCTCACCTCTCACCTCTCTTCAACCCAATTCCCTCTCTACTCCCCTACACACTTGAAACCTCTAAATTCAGCTCTCAGTTCGTGCTCAAATCTCCATCTAGAAGTTGAATTGAAGACTCCTACACCTAACTTGGTGTAAGAGTTGAGGACTACAAGGGTAACTCTCTCTCCTCTTCTCCCTCTCTCTCATTTATTTGTTTTAATTGCTCTCTCTCCTTCTCCACTTGATAATCAGGCTCCATCTGCCTCGGATTATCAAGTGGCAATTGCAATCTCTCTGTTTAAATAGCTTATACTTGAGTCCAATTGCTTGATTATGATGTGATTTACTTGGATTTGCAATTTGGACATCAAGGGAGTGTGGATCTTCTATATCCACACTCCTTTGATCGATTCGTGTTTAATTCGTATTGTTCTTACTGTTTCTGATATAATTGTTGTGTATTTGTTAGATCTGCATCTCATTTTGTGAGGCACCTGCAGATGGTAAACATATGTCACGCGACACATTTGGACATGAGGAGTCCTGTGTCACGCGACATGTCGTGACCATCTGCAGGGACCATATTTCAGTTGTAGCTTGTTTTGTTTAGTTGTTTTAGCATTTAGTTTTATGTTTATGTTGTTCAGTTCCTAGATCTGGTTTTGTTTATTTCATCTGGAGATTTGGTGATCTGTTTGGTTGTGAGCCTCTGCAAGGTGACCATTGATGTCACGCGACATATCGGGACAAGGGAGTCCTATGTCACGCGACAGATGTGATCCTTTGTAGAGGTCCTGTTTTCTCTTGTAATCTGTTCTTGTTGCTGTAAAGGGATGTGGCCTCCCGGACAATTGGTCTACAAGTTGTAATGATCTCTCTTATTCAATAAAATTCATGTTTATTGCACTTGTCTATTATCATTGTTTGCACGTTTCTTTGAATTGTTTGGATGTCTAAATTAGAAAGACTTGTCTATGGACGAGGCGTGTTGGGTGAACTCTCGGTTCTTCCCAACACGTAACCTGACCCCCGAACCCACTCTCTTTCAAAAGGTTTTTCAAAGTGCACCTCTAAAAGCATGGAGTGGCGACTCCTTTTTCAAACAAACCGAGATTTTCGGGCGAGCGCACATTCAGTTGTTGGGGATAGTTTTGATGGTTGTTTAAAGAATTTGGCATCTGTGTTGAAAAGGTGTTGTGAAATCAACTTGACTTTGAGTTGGGAAAAGTGTCATTTTCTTGTGAAACATGGTATTGTGTTGGGGCACATTGTGTAGAGTAAGGGGATTGAGGTTGATAGAGCAAAAATTGATGTGATTGCTAAATTACCACTACAAGGAAAACCGGATTTAGAGACGGAAATTTAGAGACGGACGAAATCTGTAGCTAATTTGGCGACAGATTAGAGACAGAACCAAAAATCAGAGACGGATTCGGATTCCGTCTCTAAATTAGAGACGGATTCAGATTCCGTCTCTAATTCAGAGACGGAATATGAATCCGTCTCTAATTCAGAGACGGAATCCGAATCCGTCTCTAATTTAGAGACGAAATCTGATTCCGTCTCTAATTTAGAGACGGATTCAGATTCCGTCTCTAAATTTTAGAGACGGGTTTTGCATCTGTCTCTAAAATAGAGACAGATTCAGAATCCGTCTCTAAATTAGAGACAGATTAAGAATCCGTCTCTAAACTTTAGAGACAGATTTTAACCCGTCTCTAATTTAGAGACAGATTTTTGAATCCGTCTCTAATTTAGTGACAGATTCAACATCTGTCTCTAAAATTTAGAGACAGATTTAGTATCCGTCTCTAAATTTGACTTTTCTTCTATATACTTTCATTTGTTTAGTTTTTTTCTATCTTTTTTTATATAACTTTTTCTAAAAAAAACCACTGATTAACAAAGGCTAAAATATTGTTTTCTAGTCAATAAAAATTTTTTTAAAAAATAAAAAATAAATATAGGGTAGTCCGTCCCTCTTTTGACTTTTCTTCAATATACTTTCATTTGTTTAGTTTTTTTCTATCTTTTTTTCTATAACTTTTTCAAAAAAAACCACTTATTAACAAAGGCTAAAATATTGTTTTCTAGTCAATAAATTTTTTTTTAAAAAAATAAAAATAAATATAGGGTAGTCCGTCCCTCTTTTGACTTTTCTTCTATATACTTTCATCTTTTAGTTTTTTTCTATCTTTTTTTCTATAACTTTTTCTAAAAAAATCCACTGATTAACAAAGGCTAAAATATTGTTTTCTAGTCAATAAAAATTTTAAAAAAAAATAAAAAAAATATAGGGTAGTCCGTCCCTCTTTTGACTTTTCTTCTATATACTTTCATTTGTTTAGTTTTTTTCATTTTTTTCTATAACTTTTTCTAAAAAAAACCAGTGATTAACAAAGGCTAAAATATTGTTTTCTAGACAATAAATTTTTTTGAAAAAATAAAAAATAAATATAGGGTAGTCCGTCCCTCTTTTGACTTTTCTTCTATATACTTTCATTTGTTTAGTTTTTTCTATCTTTTTTATATAACTTTTTCTAAAAACCACTGATTAACAAAGGCTAAAATATTGATTTCTAGTCAATAAATTTTTTTAAAAGAATAAAAAATAAATATAGGGCAGTCCGTCCCTCTTTTGACTTTTCTTCTATATACTTTCATTTGTTTAGTTTTTTTCTATCTTTTTTTCTATAACTTTTTCTAAAAAAAATCACTGATTAACAAAGGCTAAAATATTTTTTTCTAGTCAATAAAAAATTTTTAAAAAAATAAAAAATAAATATAGGGTAGTCCGTCCCTCTTTTGACTTTTCTTCTATATACTTTCATTTGTTTAGTTTTTTTCTATCTTTTTTTCTATAACTTTTTCTAAAAAAAAATCATTGATTAACAAAGGCTAAAATATTGTTTTCTAGTCAATAAAAAATTTTTAAAAAATAAAAAATAAATATAGGGTAGTCCGTCCCTCTTTTGACTTTTCTTCTATATACTTTCATTTGTTTAGTTTTTTTCTATCTTTTTTCTATAACTTTTTCTAAAAAACCACTGATTAACAAAGGCTAAAATATTGTTTTCTAGACAATAAAAAATTTTTAAAAAAATAAAAATAAATATAGGGTAGTCCGTCCCTCTTTTGACTTTTCTTCTATATACTTTCATTTGTTTAGTTTTTTCTATCTTTTTTCTATAACTTTTTCTAAAAACCACTGATTAACAAAGGCTAAAATATTTTCATTTCTAGTCAATAAATTTTTTTAAAAAAATAAAAAATAAATCTAGGGTAGTCCGTCCCTCTTTTGACTTTTCTTCTATATACTTTCATTTGTTTAGTTTTTTTCTATCTTTTTTTATATTACTTTTTCTAAAAAAACCACTGATTAACAAAGGTTAAAATATTTTTTTCTAGTTAATAAAAATTTTAAAAAAATAAAAAATAAATATAGGATAGTCCGTCCCTCTTTTGACTTTTCTTCTATATACTTTCATTTTTTTAGTTTTTTTCTATCTTTTTTTCTATAACTTTTTCTAAAAAAATCATTGATTAACAAAGGCTAAAATATTTTTTTCTAGTCAATAAAAAATTTTTAAAAATAAAAGATAAATATAGGGTAGTCCGTCCCTCTTTTGACTTTTCTTCTATATACTTTCATTTGTTTAGTTTTTTTCTATCTTTTTTTCTATAACTTTTTCTAAAAAAAACCACTGATTAACAAAGGCTAAAATATTGTTTTCTAGACAATAAAAAAATTTTAAAAAATTAAAAAATAAATATAGGGTAGTCCGTCCCTCTTTTGACTTTTCTTCTATATACTTTCATTTGTTTAGTTTTTTTCTATCTTTTTTTCTATAACTTTTTCTAAAAAAAACCATTGATTAACAAAGGCTAAAATATTGATTTCTAGTCAATAAATTTTTTTAAAAAAAATAAAAAATAAATATAGGGTAGTCCGTCCCTCTTTTGACTTTTCTTCTATATACTTTCATTTGTTTAGTTTTTTTCTATCTTTTTTCTATAACTTTTCTCTAAAAAAAACCACTGATTAAAAAAGGCTAAAATATTTTTTCTAGTCAATAAAAATTTTTTAAAAAAATAAAAAATAAATATTGGGTAGTCCGTCCCTCTTTTGACTTTTCTTCTATATACTTTCATTTGTTTAGTTTTTTTCTATCTTTTTTTCTACAACTTTTTCTAAAAAAAACCACTAATTAACAAAGGTTAAAATATTGTTTTCTAGTCAATAAAATTTTTAAAAAAATAAAAAATAAATATAGGGTAGTCCGTCCCTCTTTTGACTTTTCTTCTATATACTTTCATTTGATTAGTTTTTTTCTATCTTTTTTTCTATAACTTTTTCTAAAAAAAACCACTGATTAACAAAGGCTAAAATATTTTTTTCTAGTCAATAAAAATTTTTTAAAAAATAAAAAATAAATATAGGGTAGTCCGTCCCTCTTTTGACTTTTCTTCTATATACTTTCATTTGTTTAGTTTTTTTCTATCTTTTTTTCTATAACTTTTTCTAAAAAAAAAACCACTGATTAACAAAGGTTAAAATATTGTTTTCTAGTCAATAAAAATTTTTTAAAAAAATAAAAAATAAATATAGGGTAGTCCGTCCCTCTTTTGACTTTTCTTCTATATACTTTCATTTGTTTAGTTTTTTCATATCTTTTTTTCTATAACTTTTTCTAAAAAAACCACTGATTAACAAAGGCTAAAATATTGTTTTCTAGTCAATAAAATTTTTTTAAAAAAATAAAAAATAAATATAGGATAGTCCGTCCCTCTTTTGACTTTTCTTCTATATACTTTCATTTGTTTAGGGTTTAGGGTTTAGGGTATAGGGTTTAGGGTTTAGGGTTTAGGGTATAGGGTATAGGGTATAGGATTTAGGGTTTAGGGTATATGGTTTAGGGTTTAAGGTTTAGGGTTTAGGGGTTAGGGGTTAAGGTTTAGGGTTTAGGGGTTAGGGTATAGTGTATAGGGTTTAGGGTTTAGGGTATAGGGTTTAGGGTTTAGGGTTTAGGGGTTAGGGTATAGTGTATAGGGTTTAGGGTATAGGGTTTAGGGGTTAGGGTTCAAGGTATAGGGTTTCGGGTTTAAACCCTAAATCCTAAACCCTAAACCCTAAACTCTAACCCCTAAACCCTATACCCTAAACCCTAAACCCTATACCCTAAACCCTATACCCCAACCCCTAAACCCTAAACCCTAACCCCTAACCCCTAAACCCTAAACCATAAACCCTAAACCCTATACCCTAACCCCTAAACCCTATACCCTAACCCCTAAACCCTAAACCCAATACCCTAACCCCTAAACCCTAATCCCTAACCCCTAACCCCTAACCCTAAACCCTAAACCCTAAACCCTATACCCTAACCCCTAAACCCTAAACCCTATACCCTTACCCCTAAACCCTAAACCCTAACCCCTAACCCCTAATCCCTAAACCCTAAGCCCTAACCCCTAAACCCTAAACCCTATACCCTAAACCATATACCCCTAACTCTGAGCCCTAAACTCTAAACCTTAAACCCTATACCCTTTTCATTTGGATTTTGAGGAAAGTCATAAAGATGAAAAACACTTTATATGTCATTTAGAATGTAGAAAAAAATTAAAAAAAAAATAAACGAGGTAGCCGTATACCATTTTCACAAGATCGGGACACATTCCTTAAAACCCTAAATAATGGTACATATTTGTAACTCAATTTCCATTTGAATTTTGAGGAAAGTCATAAAGATGAAAAACACTTTAAATGTCATTTAGAATGTAGAAAAAAATAAAAAAAAATAAACAAGGTAGACGTATACCATTTTCACAAGATCGGGACACATTCCTTAAAAACCTAAATAATGACACATATTTGTAACTCAATTTCCATTTGGATTTTGAGGAAAGTCATAAAGATGAAAAACACTTTAAATGTCATTTAGAATGTAGAAAAAAATTAAAAAAAAAATAAACGAGGTAGCCGTATACCATTTTCACAAGATCGGGATACATTCCTTAAAACCATAAATAATGGCACATATTTGTAACTCAATTTCCATTTGGATTTTGAGGAAATTCATAAAGATGAAAAACACTTTAAATGTCACTTAGAATGTAGAAAAAAATAAAAAATAAATAAACGAGGTAGCCGTATACCATTTTCACAAGATCGGAACACATTCCTTAAAACCCTAAATAATGGCACATATTTGTAACTCAATTTTCATTTGGATTTAGAGGAAGGTCATAAAGATGAAAAACACTTTAAATGTCATTTAAAATAATTAAAGATTAAATTATTGTTATTGTTAATAAGTATTTTTTTATAATTTATTAATATCAATTATTACTTAGGTATATTAATATTTCTTAAAAGTTTAAATTATTAAATTATTATTAATAAATTTAAAATAATTAAATTAATGAATATTATTATTAATTAATAACATTATTATTTTTGATGTTATGTATTATTACTAGTTATTATTAATATTATTATTAATTATATAATAATAATTATTAATATATTCAATTATATAATTGAATAATTAACAATAACATCATTATTAGTCTTATTATTAAGTATTATTACTAATTATATGATAATGTTATTATTCTTGATATTAGGCATATTACTATAACTAAAATTTTGGGTAAATCAAATAAAAGCATGTTAATATTTTAGATAACTTTTTGTAAATTTCAGTAATAAAAAAAATCTAAAACATTTTTTTCTATTCAATAAAAAATAATAAAAATTTCTAATTATTATTCATACTATTATTAATATTATTACTGATTATAAAATTAATATTAATATTAATATTAATTAATTATATAATTAATAATTTATTAATAAATATTATTAATAATAAATATTATTAATAATAAATATTATTATTCTTAATATTAGACATAAATAATTTAGTTAGTGTATAATATAGTGTGAAATAAATATAAATACGTGATGTGGCATTGTTTGATTGGATTTCAAATTTTCACGCGGATTGTGGCCAAAGCAAGATCCGGCCTTTCATTACCTTAAATCAAACGGCCCAAAATGTTTTAAACAAAAACAATCCCTCCCTCTCCTATTTCTCTCCTCATTTCTCTCTCTCTCTCTATTACTCAGTTTCAATTTCAATTCAAATTACAGACCCACACCCACCGTTTTCTCTCTCTCTCTCTCTCATTTTTCCCTCAGCTCCCTCACCGTCTCCGCCGTCGCCCTCCGCGCCACCACAACTTCAGACTCTTACGCCCTCCGTCACTCTCTCTCTTTCTCCATTTCCTTCGCCCTCCGTCACTCACAATACGCCTCCCTCTCCCTCTCTATTTTCCGGCCGGCGACATTATCAATCCGAACAGAGCATTTGAAGCAAAGGAATTCCGGCGAGGGCTATGGCTGTTAAATCGTCAATGGTTGTAAACTCTCTCTCTCTCGCTCTCTCTTGATCTAAATCAAAACCCGGATCTGATTTCGTTTGGGTTTGCTTGAGATTTTTGTTGATTTTGTTGAGATTTATATACCCAGATTTTGTTGATTTTGTGTTTTGTTTATCTAAATCAAAAATCTGTTCAATCCGAACAGATTTTTGTGTTTTGATTTCGTTTGTGTTCAATCGTCAATGTATGGATCTGATTTTTTTTGTTGATTTTGTAAAGATTCAAAATTTTGGAAACCTAGTATGGTAATTTGTATTTTTTCAGATTCGGTGGTTGATTGTGGTCGCCGGTGGTTGCTGGTGGTGATCGGTGGTGGAAGTTGTGAGGACTATTTGAGTATAAAAGAAATTTAGGGGACTGATTTAATAATAATAAAAGTTAAGGGACTGATATGAAAATAATAAAAGTTAAGGGACTTATTTAAAAATAAAAAAAGGTAAGGGACTGATTTAATATATATTTAAAAATATATATTTATATATTTTATATATATATATATATATATATATATATATATATATATATATATATATATATATATATATATATATATATATATATATATATATATATATATATATATATATATTTAAAATATATTAATATATATTTTTAAATATATATATATTTTTTTTAAAAAAAAATTATCAATTTAGCGACGGAAATATCCGTCGCTAAAATGGTTCGAAAATAAAACGAGAATTTAAATAGAGACGGAAAATCTGTCGCTAATTCGTAGACGGTCATATCTGTAGCTAATTTTGACACGGACATATCTGTCTCTAATTTAGAGACGGATATATCTGTCTCTAATTTAGAGACGGCCATATCTGTCTCTAAATTAGAGACGGACATATCCGTCTCTAAAATAGCTACAAAATAGCGACGCCCAATTTAGCGACAAACCTGCACCCACGGAATAGCTACGGAACAAATCCGTAGCTAAACACGATTTAGCTACGGAATCTTCATTTTAGCTACGGAATTTGCCGTAGCTAAAATGGATTTTCCTTGTAGTGTACCTCCCCTGATTTCGGTTAAGGGTGCGAGAAGTTTCCTTGGGCATGCGGGTTTCAATAGGTGTGATTCATAAAAGACTTTTCAAAAATTTTTAAGCCTTTATGTAATCTGCTTGCCAAGGATACGGAGTTCATATTTGATCAAGAGTGTGTTGATGCTTTCAATTTGCTTAAAGAGAAGTTGACTTGTGCCCCCATTCTTTCTAGTCCCAATTGGTCTCACCCTTTTGAGATCATGTGTGATGCCTCGGATTTTGCTATTGGGGCTGTTTTGGGACAAAGGATAGATAAATTACCTTCCGTCATCCATTATGCAAGTAGAACACTTAATGATGCACAACTGAATTACACCACCACTGAAAAAGAATATTTGGATGTTGTGTTTGCTTTGGAAAAATTTCGTTCTTACTTGCTTGGGTCGAAGGTAATTATCTATTTTGATCATGCTGCATTGAGATATTTGCTTAATAAGAAGGATGCTAAGCCTCGTTTGTTGAGGTGGATGTTGTTACAGGAATTTGATGTTTAGATTCGGGATAAAAAGGGGACTGAAAATGTGGTGGCGGATCATTTATCGAGGCTTGAGGACTATTCGTATCTTAATGTCGAAGAGAGTATGATTCCGGTTAATGAAAGTTTTCCGGATGAACAACTTCTCGTTGTACATGTCCATGAGGCTTGGTATGCTGATTTAGTTAATTATCTTGCGTCTAATTTGATGCCACCACACTTCACTTACGACAAAAAACGTAAGTTCAAGTCGGATGTGAAGCATTATATTTGGGATGACCCTTATTTGTGGAAAATTTGCCCGGACCAAATTGTTAGGAGGTGTGTCCCGGACCATGAGCAAAGCAGTGTGTTGAGATTTTGTCACGAACTCCAATGTGGGGGTCATTTTAGTGGCCAAAAGACCGCTAGGAAAATGCTTCAATCTGGTCTTTATTGGCCTACTTTGTTCAAAGATGCTCAAAAGTTTTGTATTAGGTGTGATAGGTGCCAAAGGGTCGGTAGTATAGGAAAACGTGATGAGATGCCCCTCCAAAACAATTTAATTATTGATATTTTTTATGGTTGGGGCATTGATTTTATGGGTCCTTTTCCTCCTTCCCATGGTTATCTCTACATACTTGTGGCAGTCGATTATGTGTCAAAGTGGGTGGAAGCAACTCCTACCCATACTAACGATGCTAATGTTGTTTGCAAGTTTGTTGGTGATTGTATTTTCAGAAGGTATGGAGTGCCACGGGCGATTATCAGTGATCAAGGTACTCACTTCACTAACAAGAGGTTCAATACAGTTTTGAAAAAGTATGGGGTTGTTCACAAGTTGGCTACAGCCTATCATCCCCAAACTTCGGGTCAAGTTGAGGTAAGTAACCGGCAAATAAAAGGGGTGTTAGAAAAGACGGTGCGTCCTAACCGAAAGGATTGGGCTTTGAAATTGAATGATGCACTTTGGGCGTACCGGACAGCATACAAAACACCCATTGGGATGAGTCCGTTTCGGATTGTTTATGGGAAAGAATGTCATCTCCCTGTTGAGTTGGAACATAAAGCTTTTTGGGCTATCAAAGAACTCAATATGGATTTGACACAAGCTGGATAGAAAAGATTGCTTGCACTTGATGAGTTGGAGGAGATGCGACAAGCAAGTTATGAGAGTGCGAAATTGTATAAGGAATGCACCAAGAGGTACCATGACAAGAATTTGAAGTCTAGAACCCTCATTCCGGGTATGAAAGTCCTTCTTTTCAATTCCCATTTGAAGTTGTTTCCGGGCAAGTTATGGTCCAAATGGTCGGGACCTTTTGAATTGTTGCAAATATTTCCTCATGGAGCGGTAGAGCTAAAAGATTTGACAAATGGGACCACTTTTAAGGTCAATAGAAAAAGGGTAAAACCCTATTATGAAGGTGTCCACATTCTTGCAGCCATGGAGGATATTGATGTGGTCGAGTTGGTGGACCCGGAGGAGGTCACCTAATTCCTTTGGGGCATGACGTCGAGCTTAACGACTATAACCAAAGCGCTGGTTGGGAGGCAACCCAATGTAGGTAACATTTATTGCTTTCAGTACTTTCCTTTCAGTTATTATCATCTTTGCACTTAAGTTATGTTGTGTTTCCTTGGTTTATGCCATGATGACATAGCATTGTTTAAGTGTGGGGGTGGTGGTATTCATAAACTTAAAAAAAAAAGTCTTTTTAATCTATTTTTAGTTATTTTTTAGAACATATTAACGTTTGGTATTGTTTTTCTGTTAGATTCATAGCAGGTCAGGACTATTATGCAGAAGAAAAAGGGACCAGGTTTCAAGTGAGAAATCTGGAAAAAGCCTCGTGCGGTCGCATGGAGTGGCCGCATGAGAGGCCGAACTGTTACAAAGAAAATAAAAAATTGGATGCGGTTGCATGGGGTGGTCGCTTGAAGGGCCGAACTGGTAGAAAGAAAAAAAATAAATGCGGTCGCATGGAGTGGCCACATGAGAGGCCGAATGGGTAGAAAGAAAATAAAAAATTGGAAGTGATCACATGAAGCGACCACATCAAGGGCCGAAGGAAATGTTGCAATATTTCTTTACAAAGATGACAGGGGTAGGGATGTAATTTCGCACACCTTATTTTTATTCAATCCCTCTTTCTCGTTGTTTACTGGTTATTAAACCTTCCCAAATCCTCTTCTCTTCTCTGCGCCGCACCCCACACCCCATTCCCGTCTCTCTCTCCAATCCCTCTCTCCATCTCCGCCACCCAGCACGCCATCTCCGCCACCATCGCCTCCCTCGTGTCCGGCCAACAACTCCGACCCCGGCCACCGACTCCATCTTCGGTATCCACAAATCACCCTTCCCGAAATCAGCCCCCTTCCGAAATCACCCAAGCCGAATTCATCAAAGCCGTAACCTGTTTCTTCCATTGCCAATAGCCAAGCCGAGAAAGTGTGGGTGTGGATTTCCGGTCGAATTGCAGTGATTCCGGTCATCTTCCTCCCATTCTGGCGATGTGTGTATTTTTGGGGTATTGATTGCGTCTGATTGGGGAGGGTAAAAGTTTCAAATTCGTCATTCTTTTTAAGGCCAAAGTAATATCTATATTGTCAGACAGAACGGAATGGTGCCATTGATTGTGAATTTGGTGGGATGGCTACATGCTTGTTAAATTTTTGTTGCTGGGTGTTTAAGTTTGTTTTTGGGGTGTTAAAGTGTTAGAACAATTGTGAGGCTACTATTGATTGAAATATTTAGTTGGAATTTGCTGTGGTATGGTGGATATAAGTGGGTACTATGCCTCCGGGTAAACAAACCACGTCAAAGAAAGCTCGTAAGGATGTGGGTAAAAGCCCTAAACAATCCGTGTCGAAAAGAGCCCGTAAAGAGGTGGTTGAAAGTTCTGATTCACCCGTGGGAGATGAGTATGGGAATCCTACGGATTTATGTGCAGATAACCGGTTTATTCAAAATATCAGTTTGAAAGCTTATCGGGAGCAAGCGAGTAAAAAAATTTTGGTTGAAAGGGCTTTTGACGCCGAAAGTTTTGGTCTACTTCAGGAGTTTCAGTTTCAACAATGGAAAGCGTTATTCAAGGAACCACCTGCAGCTTATGAACAATTGGTGAGGGAAGTATATGCCAATTATTGTAGTTGTGCTAGCAAGTATGAAACTTGGGTTCGACAGACGGATTTGAAGCTATCATGGGAGGACATAAACAGTCTGTACAAGTTCAAGCAAGTGCCTTTACAAGAATGTGAATTTAGGAAGGCATCGAATAGGGAAGATTTTCGAGACATGGTGGATACAGTCAAAACAACAATTGGGAATGGTACAACGCAGTTTAAATTTTCCGACAATGGGCAACCACATTCAATTGAGGAGTGCATGTTGACTTTGAAGGCCAAGGCTTTGGCCAAGCTAGTTAACAACAGAATTATGCCTACAACTCATGCGGGGGAAGTTCTTTGATCTCGAGCACTGTTCATCCATTTGATTTTGACTAAACAGAAAATTAATCTGGGGAATATCATTCGAGAATCTCTTGTGGACGTGTTTTGGGGAGGTAACAAAGCCCGTATCTATTTCCCGAACCTCATCACCTTCTTATGTGAGAAAGCAAAAGTCAAGTTCCCGAAAAATGACATAAAGATTCCTAGGATAGGCCCCATTGATTATAAGACGTTAACTTCAAAGTCCAGAGCAGGGTGGACAAAGAAACTAGTCCGAGATGATGGGGAGGATGAGCCTAATACGCGGGAGGTGGTGATGAATTTATCAGCACAAGTAAATGGACGCATGGATCAAATGGAGGCACGACAACTGGAACAGTACCAGTGGCACCAGCAACAATGGCAGCAACAGCAAAATTTGGTGCAACCACAGCATGACAATCCCTCGCAGTTCATTCAGCAGCAGTGGCAGGAACAGTTGGATAGACATGATCAGTAGTTTCAGCAAATGATGCGTCGGATTGAGGAGGGGGCACTGCAGCATATCCGGTCTTGGAGACCAGATTTTACACCACCGCCACCTTAATAAGGTTGAGGTACCACCCACTCTTCCTGTGCATACTTTTTGTCGGTGTCTCTTTCATTAGGGACAATGCTATTTTTAAGCTTGGGGGTAGGGTGGTAATACTTAAAAGCGTTGGCATGTTGGTATTTGCATCTGTTTTGTATTGAGGTTAAAATATATATATATATATATATATATATATATATATATATATATATATATATATATATATATATATATATATATATATATATATATATATATATATATATATATATATATGAGAGGTTAGGTGAAAACCCGAAAGGGCGCCTAGGCAAAAGGTGAGAACGAGAGCAAATTATTTTATTATTAACCGGAGTGGTGTCCTAAGGGAGGTTTGGAGTGTTTGGGTAGGATAATCATTTTGGGGTTGGAGTTTTGGTCTGAGGCGTTAGGATAGAAAATCCTCATTTTTCTTTTTGGAGTTATAAGGGGCGTCGAAGATTTATTTGAGGTAGGTCTTTGTTGGGAATCTCACCCTAGCATTGATTGTTTTTCGAGGGATGCCGTAGTGTGAGATAAGCGTGGGGGAAACATATGATATTTTTAGTTCCCCCTAGCTTTTATGTGTGGGCCCTAGTCGAATATTGTTTTGTTTTATTATTGGTGTTGATATCGAACTAGGGCCATTGATACTTATTTTTGTGAAGTGATAAGGCGACGGAGCTCTTTCCACTCCGGGTTTTGTGTTGTTGACTCGTTATGATGGGGATGTAGAGGTACTAGGAGTCATTTTCTCCCATGCTACGCTATATAGACCGGTGCTTAGAGTGGGGTTAGGAATATTACTCAGGGACGAGTAATGGTCTAAGCATGGAGGAATTTGATGTGGTGGATTTTACTATATTTTATTCCCATAATTTCGTTCGTTTTCATATTATTTTTAAGATATTTTTAGACTAGATTGATGTATTTATGATTTATTATGTAATGAGGGACTTTTTGTGAGAAGTAGTGTATTCGAGGGTATTTTAGTAATTTTGATTATGTAACCGAATATGTTACTCTTCAAGAAGTCAAAGTCAGCATCATTCAAGAGGTCAAAGTCAACTAGAAGGCAAACAAGTCAAGAAAGGAAAGAAAAAGAAAAAGTGAAAGTTAGAACATCAAGGACTCACGAAGAATATTTGAAGCTCCAGGGACTTTAGTGCAAATTTGGGATCAAGCATTTTGTGGAGAAATGGTTCACGTTGATCTCTCTGTTTTTTTTTCCTTTCTTTTAGGAGTGATTATTTTATTTTCCTTTTTTGGATGTTTTTATTTTTGGAAAAAGAAAATTACTGCTAGGTTTTTTTTTTGGAGTTGGAAGGCTTTATATTGGATCATCTGAGAGGGCAGCCGTGGACTGGGGGAGGAAGAACAAGAGGCATTATTCCATTGTCTTATTTTTATTACGATCCGAATTCAGGTTTTTATGTTTATTTATTTTAATTTTGTGAATTTGAGTATGAGTATGAGTAGCTAAGTTTTTATTGATTTGCGGATTGGTTGTAGCAATACATGAGCTTTATGCTATAGTTTTTAATTCTTAATTCAATTTCTTTCTAGAGTGGTAAAATAATTTTAATTCGTTCTAGGGTTTCAGATTTATGTTAAGATACTTTTGGCCCTAGAATTTGTGGGTATCTATTACTACGGTAACTCGGGCATAGATACGTGACCCCTATTTTATTACTTAGACCTAATTGAGGACGTAACTGAAATCAATTGGTTTAGGTTCATATATTCCTTTGATCTTCATGAATTCTTTGATTATTATACATACGTAACTGGAAGTATAATAAAAGAAGAATATTTGAGTTGCAAATCGCACACCAAACCGTCCCTACTCATGATTTTGTGAATGAACCCTAGAATGAAAATTGATGGCTTTATTAATAAAATGGCATAAAATGAATGTATTGTGAAAGACCAATCCGTGAATCTCCTTGTTGAATTTTGAATTCTCTCCTTGTTTAATTTTTTGATCTTTAATCATTAGTTTACTTTCTTTGCAATTTAATTTAGTTTAAATTATTCAAAAATCAAAAACCCGCTTTTGGTTACATTTCGAATTAATTAAATCAACTTGTTGAAACACTCAAGTCTCTGTGGTTCGACCCTTACTTGCACCTGCTACTTCGGTACTTGTACTTGCAAGGTTTTTATTACACAGTGGAAATTTTATCCATCACATGCCGGCGGCGGTTTCTCCTGGGGGTATTCCTCAGGCGGTGGGTGATGATGGAGTACAGATTTTATAGCAAAAGGAAAGGATTTAAGGTCATGTTAAGGCCACTTTGGGCTGTAAGCCGCAGCATGGATAAGGGGGATGTGTTGAGCTCCCTACGGTTTCGAATGTTAATGGAGGATTTCAAACAGTTGTTGCGAAGGATGTGGAACAGATTTCTGTTCAGAAAGTGGGCAATGATCAACAGCTGCTAGCTATTGGAGGGAGCGTCTCAAAGGCACCCATGTCATACTCGGCTGTAGTAAAAGGGGATAGGGGGTGGATGGCATTTTTTTGAACCCATTTAAAGGTTTGGAAGCTCCCCATAGAGCTACGACGATTATCGATGGTATGCCTGCTTTGTTTTTGACTAAAAGAGAGATTCAAGCAGCAGCGGATAGGTTGAAGTATACAATGGTTTTGAAGTTTTCTGTGGGGAGACCGCAGCTGAAGGTGATTCACGAGCACATCACACAGGGATGGGGTTTGAAAGCTAAATTTAATGTTGGGTTACTGGATCCGAGACACGTTCTCGTTTATCTCACCAACGAGGAGGATTTTACAAGGGCATTATCGAAGGATTCTAATGTGATTGCTAACAGCAATTATCGCAGCTTTCGTTGGACCCCGGATTTCAACTTTACTGTTGATAATCCTTGTGTCGCAACATGGGTACGTCTTCCTAACCTTCCTTTACATCGGTATGCTTATCTGAAGAACATTGGGAATATGTTTGGAAGGTTTTTGAGGGCGGATGATAGGTCGATGGGTTTACTAATCATGGGTTTGCTAGAATATGTGTTGAGGTTGATGTATCCCAACCGTTGCCTAAGAATGTTTTATTGGGATTGTCAAAGGAGGATGGTTTTGTTCAGGAACTTGAATTCGAAGGCAACATAGCCTTTTGTGAGGGTTGTGGACTGTTGGGACATACTAAAGGAAATTGTCGTAAGGGTAGGATGAAGCCTAGAGTTAGGTTTGCGGAAGGAGCCCCTAAGGGTCCACAAAATATTGGCCCGAAAGATGTTACTAAACCACCAAACAAGGAGTGGCAAATAAAGGCAAATAAGGGCAAATAGGTGGTTCAAACTGAGGTAATAGAGGGGTCTAAAGGCGTTGAGCATTCAGGTGATAAGAATGGGCAGAAAAATAAGGCTTCGCAGTTGGAGTATGGGCAGGTGGATATTTTGAAAAACAATGCGGGCATGGGTACTTCTAAATGGGAGAAGACAGTTGATGGGGTGACTACATCAGATAAGCAAGACAAAGTGACGACTTCGAATGCTTTTGCTGCATTAGAAGGTATAGATGATGAGGACGTTAATAATCACTACAAGAAAAACAGGTTTTAGCGACGGAAAAATCCGTCGCTAAAAGTCAAAAAACCGTCGCTAAAAAGATTTACCGACGGATTACCGATGGATTTATTCCGTCGCTAAAAACCTCGTCGCTATTGTTTAACGACGGAATTTCATGTCCCTCGGTAATTTAACGACGGACCTATCCCTCGCTAAAAGATTCCAAACCGTCGCTAATAATATGGATGGGACGACGAATTTATGATTTTTGCGATGGAATAATTTGTCGTTATTGTTTAAAATCCGTCGCTAAAATTTATTACATATTTTCACAATTTTATTAATTTTTTTTTAATTTTCTTTTTTCTATATTTTTTATTTTTGATATACCAAATTACCGACGAATATTTCCGTCGCTAATTTGATATTTTTTATTAAAAAAATATATATATATATATATATATATATATATATATATGTATATATATATATGTATATATATATATATATATATATATATATATATATATGTATATATATATGTAAATATATATATGTAAATATATATATATATATAATTTAGTAGCATTATTATATTTATACTAAAGCTAAATGTTTCTTTTATTAAGCAATAAAATTTTATTTCATTCATTTTAAAAAATCATTACATACATACATACATAGAAATAAACACACACAATATACACCCACACACAGTCTCTCTTATACACACTTTCTCTCTCTACACCATCTCCGGCGACCCCTATCCTCCCTATCTCCGGCAACCCCTACCTCCCCACCGTTGGAGACTCACCCTCCCGACCTTAGGCCTCCCTCTCCCGTTGGAGACTCACCCAGTCCGCCTTCACAAGAGCTGAATAATAAACCTTCTGATTGATCTTTTTAGATGTATCTTTGCTTGGCTCCTCTACGTCATCGATGTACACAACGCGAAGTGATGGGTACCTGTTACAAATAAATTCATATATTTACAAAGAAAAAAGAATCATAGAATGTAGCATGTTAAGATCCACACATACACTGTCATAAGCCTAAGAATGTCTAGCGCACGCTGGTCCCCAGATCGCTTGTGAATACCATATTGCTGGCACGACACCACATATGAAAATTTCATATCAAACACAGCTTGACACTGTGCCCACAGTGATCTTTCTCCCTTTGTTTGATCCTCGTTTAACTCAATGGCCTTATAGCCTTCCATCAGATCTGATCAAGCACAATAATGGGTAAAGAAAAAGATTAAGGGGAAGTTGGAAAAAGGTTGGGAGACGGGTAGCTTTGAACGAGGTTGAGAGTTGGGGAGAGAGAGAAGGAGACGGGTTGGGGAGAAGAGTAAGAGAGAGAAGAATGAGAGAGATGAGGGAGGCGGTGTGTTAAGTGGGTAGGGTTTTAAAGTGGGTGAATTGGGACCATTGGATTTGAGTGTGATCAATGGTCTAAATTGATTTATCAATAATCCATGTGAAAATTAAGAGCCAATCAAAAGAAAGTGTGTTTGTTTGTTTTTTGAATAAATTTGGGCCATTGGATTCAATTAAATAATTGAATATATAATTATTATTATATAATTAATAATAATACTTAATAATAATATTAATAAAAACTAGTAATAATACATAATATCAAAAAAGTAAGCCAAAAACTTATAAAAAACGCGTTTTTTCTAAGCTTAACAAAAAACGTGTTTTTCCCGGCAAATCTCTCATTCTCTCTCTAAACGCAAAACGCACGCAGGCTTGCTCTTTCTCTTTCAAAACGGAAAACCGTTGCTCTCTCCCTAACCATCTTCTTCATCTGGCCTCTCTCTCTAAACCCATCGGCCGGCGACCTTCCCCGCCGGAAACCTAACCCAAACCTCTCTCAATCGCTACCCAACCGAGACCTCACCTAATTCTCTCTCAATTGATTCAATTTCTCACCCAAGCCTAACCAGAAGACGAAGAAGAAGCCAAGGATCGTCCTCTCATGCTTACCACTTTTTCGATGAATATGGATTCTTCTACCCACAGCACCGCCACCAAATCCGTTGAATCTCTCCCCGTCTGATCTGATGGGTCCCCGTCCGTCAATCACCCGATCAATCATTTTGAATCGGTACCTCTTTATCATCTCCGTTAATTGGCTGTGATGCTGTGTCAATTCTTTTCAAAGTTGAAGGAACCCAGAAAAATAGCTATTACAAATTGATTTTGTCGAATTTTTTTTCTTCTTCTTGTTCAATTGCTCTATGTAGTTGTTTTGGTGTTTGGTTTTGGTAAATTGAAAGAACGGTGTTCTTGGGATGTAGGGGAATTTGAGTGCCAGACTGTGAGTTTTGAAGTGCCAGTATATGTTTTTTTGAGTGCCAGTTCATGTATTTTGGAGTGCCAGTGCTTTTGTTTTTGAATGCCAGTTCATTTAGAATTGAGTGCCAGTTAACGTATAATCAAGTGCCAGTTGGTGTATAATAGAGTGCCAGTTAGTGTATAATAGAGTGCCAGTAAGTGTGTAACTGAGTGTCAATGTATTTTTGAATGCCAGTTCTTGTAATTTTGAATGCCAGTCCATGTTTTTTTGAATGCCAGTTCATGTTTTTTTGAATATCAGCAAAAATAATTATCAGTGTTTTTGAGTGCCAGTATATGCATTTTTGAGTGCCAGTAAATGTGTTTTCAAATGCCAGTCCATGTATTTTTGAATGCCAGTGCTTGTATTTTTGAGAGCCAGCAAAAATATTAGTGTAACAAAGTGCCAGTGTTAGTGTAACAGAGTGCCAGTGTGAAGAGTGCCAGTTCATGTATTTAAAAGTGCCCGTGTAAAAAGTGTCAGTTTCAGTTTAACAAAGTGTCGGCCGGTTACACCGGCACTTTGTTAAACCTGCTGGCACTTTTTTCGCTGGCACTTTGTTACATATGCACTGGCACTTTGTCACACTGGCAGTTTGTTAAACAGGCACTGGCATAAACGGGGGAACCATTAATTACGAAAATGCCACCGTTTATTTTGAACATGGTTGCCAGTAATTACAAAATTGCCACCGTTTATTTTGAAAACACGTTTTTTCTTATCTTAAGAAAAAACTAGTTTTTATAAGACCAACTCAAAAAGTAAATGTTTTTATATTATATACTTTTATTTCTTTAAAAATTATTAGTAATAATACTTAATAATAATTCTAGTAATGATGCTATTGTGAATTATTCAATTAAATAATTGAATATATGATTATTATTATTATATAATTAAAATAATACTTAATAATAATATTAATAATAACTAGTAATAATACATAATATCAAAAAAGTAAATGTTTTTATATTATATACTTTTAATTCTTTAAAAATAATTAGTAATAAAACTTAATAAAAATACTAATAATGATGCTATTGTGAATTATTCAATTAAATAATTGAATATATAATTATTATTATATAATTAATAATAATACTTAATAATAATATTAATAATAACTAGTAATAATACATAATATCAAAAAAGAAAATGTTTTTATATTATATACTTTTATTTCTTTAAAAATTATTAGTAATAATACTTAATAATAATACTAATTAATAATGATGCTATTGTGAATTATTCAATTAAATAATTGAATATATAATTATTATTATATGATTAATAATAATACTTAATAATAATATTAATAATAACTAGTAATAATACATAATATCAAAAAAGTAAATATTTTTATATTATATACTTTTATTTCTTTAAAAATTATTAGTAATAATACTTAATAATAATACTAATAATGATGCTATTGTGAATTATTCAATTAAATAATTGAATATATAATTATTATTACTATAGGGTATACCCTATAGGGTATAGGGTATACCCTATAGGGTATAAAATATGGGGTATACCCTATAGGGTATAGGGTATGGGGTATACCCTATAGGGTATAGGAAATAGGGTATACCCTATAGGATATATGGTATACCCTATAGGGTATATGGTATAGGGTATAGGGTATAAGGTATAGGGTATACCCTATAGGGTATAGGGTATACCCTATAGGGTATAGGGTATACCCTATAGGGTATAGGATATAGGGTATAAGGTATAAGGTATAGGGTATACCCTATAGGGTATAGGGTTTAGGGTTTAGGATTTAGGGTATAGGGTATAGGGTATAGGGTATATCCTATAGGATATATGGTATAGGGTATAGGGTATAGGGTATACCCTATACGGTATAGGGTATACGGTATAGGGTATACGGTATAGGGTATATGGTATACAGTATAGGGTATAGGGTATACCCTATAGGGTATAGGGTATACCCTATAGGATATAGGGTATACCCTATAGGGTATAGGGTATAGGGTATAGGGTATACCCTATAGGGTATACCCTATAGGATATAGGGTATACCCTATAGGGTATAGGGTATACCCTATAGGGTATACCCTATACCCTATACCCTATACCCTATAGGGTATACCCTATAGGGTTTAGGATATACCGTATAGGGTATACCCTATACCCTATAAGGTATACCATATACCCTATAGGGTATATCATATACCCTATACCCTATAGGGTATACCCTATAGGGTATACCATATACTCTATACTCTACAAGGTATACCCTATAGGGTATAGGGTATACCCTATGGGGTATAGGGTATACCCTATATGGTATAGGGTATAGGATATACCCTATAGGGTATAGGGTACCCTATAGGGTATAGGGTGTACCCTATACCCTATTCCTATAGGGTATAGGGTATACCCTATAGGGTATAGTGTATACCCTATACCCTATAGGGTATATCCTATACCCTATAGGGAATACCCTGTAGGGTATTCCCTATAGGGTATAGGGTATACCCTATAGGGTATAGGGTATAGCGTATACCCTATAGGGTATAGGGTATAGAGTATAGGGTATATGGTAATGGGTATAGGGTATACCATATACCCTATACCCTATACCTTATAGGGTATACCCTATAGGGTATAGGATATAGGGTATACCCTATAGGGTATGGGGTATAAAAGTTATATAAAAAAAGTTAGAAAAAAAATAAACAAATGAAAGTATAATAAAGAAATCCGAGACGGGTAAAATTCTTTAATTATTTTTTATAAATGTATAGTTTTTTTTTTAATTTTTATGAATATAAATAAATATTTTGGACATTTTTTAGTATTGAAGTTTTATACACCACGTATACTCAATATACAATATACCATTCATATACCCTATACACTATATTCCAAATAAAATATAAATTCAAATAATTTTATACTTTATAAAATTAATATTTGATATTCACTCTTCAAAAGATATATATTCATTTTAAAAATATAAATTACAATTAAATAATATAATTAACTTATTAACGTTTTAAGAATGTCACATATTTTTATCATATTTAGCCTTACTGCATTTATATTTGCTGTAAACTTAGCAATTAGGTATTAATAAACATGCATTAGATTGTATATATAAAAAAAAAAAATCCGTCGCTAATACCTCACTAATCCGTCGCTAAATGAAAATGAAATAATTTTTTTTTATTTTTCAATTCTATAGCGACGACAAACATCCGTCGGTAAATTTTTTTTACAATCTGTCGTTAATCCGTCGCTAAATGAAAATGAAATAATATTTTTTTATTTTTTTAATTCTATAGCGACGAAATACATCCGTCGGTAAAAAAAATTTGCAATCCGTCGCTAATCCGTCGGTAAACCGTCCGTAAAAAAGGCGCAATTTTTGGCGCCACTTTTACGACGAAATAGTGAGGAAATATTGTCTGTCGTTAAATCCGTCGTTAAATCGGTTGGTAAAGTTGTCGTTTTCAGTTTTATTTTTTTTATTTTTTATCCCTCACTATTCCCTCGCTAATCCGTCGCTATTAGCGACGGAATTGTGTCCGTCGCTAAAATCCGTCGCTAAATAACAGTTTTCTTGTAGTGAATGATTCAACTGGGGATTGTCAGTTGAATAAGGAGGCGTCTTTGAGTTCGAGTTGGGAGAAGGGTTCTCCTTCTTCGGATGCAAAGGATAAGGAGGTTTCCAAAGGTAATAATAATGGTGGGTCAAATGTTCATTCTGGGGATATCGTTATTGTGGAGGATGGGGAGCTTAAAGAAACGGAGAAAACACAATTTTCACATTCGAATGGGGCGGAAAAGGCTGTTGTTTGTGAGAATGAGGAGGATAAAACAGATGAGTTAGAGGTTTCTAAGGTTGGGGAGCTTAAGGAAGTTGTTGTTTCGTCGGGTGAGAAATATCCGTTACAGAGTTTCGAGGGGGATACTGCTTCTGAAGGGGATAATAATTCTCAGGATTCTTCTTTTGTTGATGAGTTGAATTATCAGCAAGAGGGTATTAATTACGTGCAGCAGAAGGTGTCTCCTCAGAGGACCAGGAGCAAGCGTAAGGGGTTAAATTCTAATTCTAAAGTTTCCCAATGACTGTTCTCATTTGGAATGCTAGGGGAGTAGGGAATGTGGAAACCATGGATGTTTTGAAAATGTTAGTGTCGAAGCATAAGCCGTGGTGCGTAGCAATTTTAGAACCCAAGCTCTTGGGGGAGAGACTTGCTAGGATTGCGAGACAGTTGGAGTTTGATCATTGTGTGCATGGGAATCCGGTTAATACACATATTTGGGTTCTATGGCGTTCGGGTTTTGATTTGGATGTGGTTTGCAGCTCGAATCAACAGATATCGGTTCGGGTGACCTGTAGTGGGGATGATTATGGTATGCTTACTTTTGTTTATGCTAGCTGCGATCGGGTGAGCAGACAAGCTTTGTGGGCAGAGATTACGCAAATTTCGGTTCAATTTGATGTTCCTTGGTTTGTTGGGGGTGATTTCAACATAATCTCGCAGCCTTTCGAAAAATTGGGGGGTAATGGGTGGGATTTTGTAGGGATGGATGAATTTAATTTTTGCATGGCTGCAGCGGGTATTTCTGAAGTTGATTTTGATGGTAGTATTTACACTTGGTGTAATGGTCATGAGGGGACGAGACGGATTTGGAAACGGTTGGATCGGGTTTTTGTGAACGGTGCTTTTCTTTCGAAACATGGGAATGTCACTGTTTATCATATGCCGAGGGACATGTCAGATCATTCTCCTTTGAAGGTTAATTTCTCGTCAGTTTCCAAGCCAAAATATGTGTTTAAATTTCTTAAAATGTGGCTGGAACATCAGGATTTTCTCAGTTATGTTCGTGAGGTATGTAGTAAATGGTATGGGGGTAATGTGTTGGAAAAGCTGCATCGTAAACTTCATGCTCTTCGCAAAGCTCTTCACCGATGGAATTGGGAGGTCTTTGGTAATATCTTCCAGAAAATTGATAGGCTTCACGATGAGATTTTGGGTTTGGACGTTCAACTGCAGCAAGGTTGGAAAGATGGTTCAGCTCAGTTAATGTCTCAAAAAAGGATGAGTTGGCTCGGGTTTTAATGTGGGAAAATGATTTGAAACAGCAACAGTCTCATCAATTATGGGTGAAAGACGGCGATAGAAATTCTGCTTTCTTTCATGCCAGTATCAAGGAGCGGAGAAGGAGGAATACTTTGATGCTTCAGTTAGTTGATGGATCTTGGTGCAAAAACGAGACTGTTTTGGGTAATTTGGGCGCAGCTTTCTTCGAGGACATATTTAGGTCGGCGCCGCATGTGATTGATGATTGCATTTTTGAGGGCATCGAGAGCACTGTAGCAGAGGGTGATAATTTATTTTTGACTGCTATCCCGAATTCTGAGGAGGTGTGGGAGGCCATTACATCTCTGAATGCGGATAGTGCCCCAGGGGTGGATGGCTTCACAGGTCATTTCTTCCGGGGTTGTTGGTCCATAATAAAGGAGGATGTTGTTACAGCGGCGCGGGCTTTCTACAGTGGGGTGGCTTTGCCTAGGGGGCTTTCATTTAATGTCCTCATTTTATTGCCTAAGGTGGAGAATCCTTCTGGATTCAAGGATTTGCGGCCTATCAATTTATCGACGTTCATGAATAAGGTGATTTCCAAAATCCTTACTACTCGTTTGGCTTCAGTAATTCATAAGGTTATTTCTCCGGAGCAAACGGGTTTTATCAAGGGAAGGGGCATTTAGAAGAACATTGCCTTGGCTCATAAGTTGGTTCATCGGGTTGATCAGAAGGTAGTGGGAGGTAATGTCCTCTTCAAACTGGATAGGTCTAAAGCCTATGACCGTCTTGAATGGGATTTTCTATTTTGAGCTTTGGAAGCGTTTGGCATTAATGGTAGATTCAGGGATTTGGTTTGGCGTTTAGTTCAGGGCAACTGGTATTCAGTTAGAATGGGAGGGGTTTCTCATGGTTTCTTCGCTTCTTCAAGGGGGGTGAAACAGGGTGATCCGTTGTCTCCTTTATTATTTATCATTGCGCAGGAGGTTTTATCGAGGGGCATGCACAAGGCTCTTCGGGAGAACACTTTCCGCCCCTATACTCATGGGCGTGGCGGTGTCCCAATCTCCCACCTTATTTATGCCGATGATATGTTGTTCTTTTGTAATGGGCGGAGGGGGTCTATTAAAGGTCTTCGGGGTGTTTTGGCTAGATATGAGCGTGCTTTGGGGCAGCTTATAAATCTGGAGAAGAGTGGATTTTATGTGGGGAAGAGGATGCGGAATTTTGAGATTGAGAACATTCGGAGGTGGTCCGGGTGCTCGCATCAACAGTTCCCTCTGAAATATTTGGGTATTCTGCTTTTCAAAGGGAGGATTCAGCGGATTCACTTTGCGAAGTTGAAGACAAAGTTAATGAAGATGGTTAATGGGTGGAAAGCTCGCCTTCTTTCGTTCGGAGGTAAATTAATCTTGCTGAAGTCTGTTCTGAGTAGCATTCCAATTTATTCCATGGGAGTATTGAAGGTCCCAAAGGGGGGGGGGGTTTATAAGGAAGTTAGAAGGTATAATGGCCAATATCTTTTGGAGTAATGGGGGCGAGAGGCGTCCGCAATGGGTGGCTTGGCAGGAGGTGTGCAGACCCGTTCAGGAAGGTGGTCTGGGAGTAAGAACTTTAAAGGAGGTTAATGATATGATGTTGGCCAAGTTGGCTTGGGTGGCTTTGTATGGAAATTCTCTATGGGCTCATTTCATTCGTGAGGTGTATGGGTTGCATGCGTCGGAATCTAGTTCTCACGCATGGAAGGCGGCATCATCTTTTTTATCTCAGATAGAGAATTGCAGTAGATGGGTGGTTGGTAAGGGTAATATCAGTTTTTGGGTGGACAATTGGTGTGGTGAGCGGATTGGGGGTCCTAGACCTATTGATAATGGCTTGCTAGTCCGGGAGGGTTTGATGGTGCTTGATGATTTACTTTCCCTTATTCCTGGTCATTAGCATGACAATATTCGGAGGGTGTTGATTGATGCCAATGAGGAGGATAGGGTTATATGTACATTGACTCGATCCGAGAAATTTGAGTCGGCAGCTTGGTGGGAGTTTCACCGTGTTCAGAGTCCTTTGGTGGATTGGGGTGCCAAGATTTGGCATAAGAACATTCCTACCAAGGTTAGTGGTTTTTGGTGGCGGTTGATGCACAATGGTCTTCCTGTAGATGCTCGATTGGAGGAGAGGGGTTTTTGCATTCCTCCCCACTGTGTATGTTGTGCTTCTGCTGGTCATCGGGAGACTAGGGAACACTTATTTCTGCATTCGACGATGGCTCTTTCTTTATGGCAGCACTGGGCATCCTTTTTTGGGCTTGGATATCACTATACGGATCTGCATCATTTATGGGATATTTGGCGCGGGAGCCAATCTCGTAGAGATCAAATAGGTTTGGTGAGAATGGGGATCATGTTGTTTGTCTGTTGGGGTTTATGGAAGGCGCGATGCAAGATGGTTTTCGTCGGCAAACAGATGGAGTGTAGTGCTATTATAGATGGGGTACAACAGGCGTTGGTGGATATGTGCACTTTCATGCTTCCCAAGGCAAAACCTACGTTGATGGCTCAGAAAATTTTGCTCAGTCTAAAATTACGGGTGGTAGAGGTGAAGATTAGGAGGAGTCAAACTTTGCATTGGGAGCCTTCTAGTTCTTGTTTCTATACTCTCAACACGGATGGTTCATCTGTTCATGGCGAGTGTTCGGGAGGTGGTATCATTCGGGACTGGAGAGGTGGTTTTGTGGGTGCTTTTTCTAATTACTACGGTTTGGGCACCAACATGAAAGCGGAGATATTTGCTATTCGGGATGGTTTGAGGTTATGCCGCGAACATCAATTGGATTTGGTTCAGGTGGAGTCTGATTCATTGGTGGCCATGGGGATTTTGAGAGGTAGTTTTACCGGGCCTTGGCAATATGCACATGAGCTAAGGGAATGTGGGAGTTTGCTAGGCGACTTCGGCATTCGACATGTTCTAAGGGAAGCAAATGGGGTGGTGGATAGACTCGCGGCAGTGGCACATGATCATCATATAATGATGGTTTATTTGCATGCTAGAGCCCTCCCGAAGGAAGTGTTAGATGCCTTGAACTTAGATGTGTCGGGTTGTTATGTTGTTCGTCGTTAATATGGGAATGATTATATGGATTTTGGTGGTTTATTGGTGGTTATTTACTAGTTTGAATGGTGATAACTTGGAGCTGATGTTACTGATTATTTGGCTGCTGTTTTTTTCATTCCGGATGCTATTTTATTAGTTGATGTGGGACAATTTTTGATCTGTTTTGGTATGTTGTTCGTCGTTGATATGGGAAAGTTTATATGGATTTTGGTGGTTACTTGGTAGTTAGTTACTAGTTTGAATGGTTATAACTTGGGGCCGATTTTTGGCTGCTGTTTTATCATTTCTGTTGGTGGTTGGTATTGCTTGGTTTTTTATGGAGCTTGGATGATTATTTGTCAAAGATTTGGGACAGTTCTTTTTGGCTTTGGTGGTGTTTTGGTTGTTATTGGCTATTTTCTTGGGGCTAATTCTCTACTTGTTGGCTGCCATTTAATGATGTTTCAGGTTACTAAATTGATCGTAATTGTTTTGGGAAAGATTTAATGGGTTGTTTGGCTGCTGGGATTTCGTTTGCTGTTGAAGTTTGTTGCTGATTTTGGATCTGCTGCAGAGGGTAAGCCGTGCGACATTAGTGGCCAGGCTGGGCACGAGTCGTTACAATGGGGTAGACTCGTTCCATTTTTCCTTGGGAGTTTCTGGATTGTGGGAGCGTCTGCTCCAAATGGGTGGGAGCGTCCGCTCCCAATCGGTTTTTGGGCTGGATGGTTAGGCCTTGGGTGTGGCCCAATGGCCTGGTAGATGGGGCAGTTGGCCGGCATGGAGGAGTGTATTTGGGGCCAAAATATTGGTTGGCCTGGTCATGAAGCTTTTGGGATAGATGTGTTTAGTTTTAATTACGTTGGTTTTAGAATTGGGCTTTTTAATTCCCATTCATTGATGTAATATTTTTCTTTCATTAATAAAAGCTCCCGGGTGACGTCCTGGTTCTTCAAAAAAAAAAAACCCCTATACCCTAAATCCTAAACCATAAACCATAAACCCTAAACCTTAAACCCTAAGCCCTAAACCCTACACCCTAAACCCTAACCCCTATACCCTATACCTTATCCCTTATACCCTAAACTCTAAGCCCTAGATCATATACCTTATTCCTTATACCCTAAACCCTAAACCTTATACCTTATACCCTATACACTAGCTAAACCCTAAATTATATACCTATACATTATACCCTAAACCCTATACCCTAAGTCGTATACCTATACTTTATCCCTTATACCCTAAATCATATACACCCTAAACCCTAAACCCTATACCCTTATACCTTATACCCTATACCCTAAACCTTACACTTATACATTATACCTTATACCCTAAACCCTATACCCTAAACCTTATACCCTATACCCTAAACCCTAAGCCCTAAATCATATATACCTATAAATTATACCTTATACCCTAAACCCTATACCCTAAATCTTATATCCTATACCCTAAGTCGTATACCTATACCTTATCACTTATACCCTAAATCATATACATATATATTATACCTTATAACATAAACCCTATACCCTAACCCTTATACCTTATACCTTATACCCTATACCCTATACCCTAAACTCTAAGTCGTATACATATATCTTATACCCTATACCCTAAACCCTGAGTCATATACATATATCTTATCCCTTATATCATATACCCTAAACCCTATACCCTATACACTAAACCCTAAATCATATACCTATACATTATACATTATACCCTAAACCCTATACCCTAAATCTTATACCATTCAATGGTATTGTTGTACTAATGTCTGAATTGTTGGGCTTCGTACGTAGGGTCTAGTCCGTCACTTTTATTCCGTTCACCCCCTACACCCTAAACCTTATACCTTATACTATAAACCATTTATCATAACCCTAAACCTCCTATACCCTCATACCCTAAATCCTAAACCTCATATACCCTAATACCCTAAACAATTGAAAGTAGATATAAGATAAGTCAAAAGAGGGACGGACTACCCTATATTTATTTTTTTATTTTTTATTAAATTTTTTATTGATTAGAAAATAATATTTTAGCCTTTGTTAATAGTAGTTTTTTTTAGAAAAAGTTATATAAAAAAAGACAGAAAAAAACTAAACAAATGAAAATATATAGAGGAAAAGTCAAAAGAGGGACGGAACACCCTATATTTATTTTTTATTTTTTTAAAAATTTTTTATTGACTAGAAAATAATATTTTAGCCTTTGGTAATTGGTGGATTTTTTTAGAAAAAGTTATATAAAAAAAGATAGAAAAAAACTAAACAAATGAAAGTATTTAGAAGAAAATTCAAAAGAGGGACGGACTATCCTATATTTATTTTTTATTTGTTTAAAATTTTTTTATTGAATAGAAAATAATATTTTAGCCTTTTTTAATTAGTGATTTTTTTAAGAAAAAGTTATATAAAAAAAGATAGAAAAAAAAACTAAACAAATGAAAGTATATAGAAGAAAAGTCAAAAGAGGGACGGACTACTCTATATTTATTTTTTATTTTTTTAATTTTTTTATTGACTAGAAAATAATATTTTAGCCTTTGTTAATTGGTGGTTTTTTTCAGAAAAAATTATATAAAAAAGGAAAGAAAAAAACTAAACAAATGAAAGTATATAGAAGAAAAGTCAAAAGAGAGACGGACTACCCTATACTTTTTTTTAAAATTCAAATGGATTTTTTTATTGACTAGAAAATAATACTTTAGCCATCAAACAGAATCAAAACATGAATAACAGGAAACTCCTTTTCGCCTAACTCAGAGAAAATAACAAAAATATGGAACCACATAAAATGATAAAAAGCAAAAAAAGATAAAAGCATACCGTTTGGGTCCAGACATGCACGGCTCAACATCAGATAGGTCCAAATGCAAATAAGAGGAGTACACTCTGCCTAATTGAGGCTGGATAAACATAGCATTGTCAAGTAATGAGTTATAATGCGGATTTAAATTTACGGGAACCAAAGAAGTGAGCACTAACCTCACTGTAGTCAACAAACATTTTGTTTGCACGCAGGTATGCTTCAATCATTGACACCTATTATATGAATAAAATTACAACCGTGTTAACTACTCCACTGTACTTACTAGTGATGGCAAGAATAACAAAATGCTATTCTCTCTCAAAATCCATTTGAATTTTAATGCACATGAAAATAAGAGAGAAAGAGAACCCACAGTCTCATCACTTCTTCAAGTTAATTTAAGGTACTGTAACGTGACATTATCCACGGGAAAGAAGCCCATGGTTGCTCCTAGGGGTGTAAGTGGTTTAGCTCAAACCGCGGTTTGAGACCGAACCGAGCTAAACCGTGGGGTTTAGCTCGGTTTTTTTATTTAAGTGGTTTAGCTCGGTTTATAAAAATTACAAATCACATGGTTCGGTTTAGATTGCGGTTTGAGGGTGCCAAGCCAAACCGATCCGAACCGAGCTAAACCGTTTAGCCATTAAACCGAGCTATGAGACCGAGCTACGAGACCGAGCTACGAGACCGAGCTACGAGACCGAGTTGTGAAAACATGGCAAAGCTGAGTGAAATTTTTGGGGTTAGGTTTCAGCATGTTATGGAGTCCATAACTCAATATATGTTCATCCTTTTGGAGTGAAATTTGGTAGAAACTTACCCTAGTATGTTATGAACAACCCCACCAAATTTCGTCTCAATCCTCTAAGTATAGACTGAGATATAAACTTTTGAACAGGGGCTGTCTCAAAGTTCTGTAGCAGAAAATCTGCAATTTAGGTCTGACTTTAAATGATGATATCTCACTCATCTCAGGTCCTTTGGCAGTGAAATGTTGGTCTAAATTGTAGTACTCTTTGTGTAGTTTTCAGAAATGCATCTCTCATAATCATACCATTTATGAATAAGAAGTTATGATGGTTTAAGTGCACTAAGGTCAGGAACTAACAATCTGGAAATTCAACAACTTATGATGGTTGCCAAACTACTAAAATCCTAATCAGATACTTGAAAAAGCATTACCATAAAACTCAACAAACTTGCCAACAACACCATGCTTTCTCAACATCTGGGTCGCGGTCAACACCAAGTCTGTTGCTGTGACACCATTGCGCAGTTTCCCATTCAACTTGAATCCAACAACACCGGGCAAAACCATACTCATGGGCTGTCACAGTTGAACAAAAGAAGAGCATTAAAAGGATGAAAAAAATAATAATATTGCAATCCCCAACTCATACCGATGAATAAATCCACCAAAATATGACCAGTGTAGTAGTGCAATCAAGACAAGTAACTGCATTCCACGATCAATGCATTACTATGTTCTCATACATATTTCATTTACAATCATAAATTAGAAGAAAAAATCATCAAGACATACATAGAGACAAGCCGCAAAACTCAGAGCACATGTGAGTAACCATTATAAATAAGATCCGGAATCACTAACTTTCGATAGAACTGCTGAACAAAATAAAGACGATGTACCGCTTAAACCATCAGAAACCCAGACTGATCTAACCATCTGTAATACATTCTTCTGATTCTGGAGTAACAAAATACACAACAACAAATATCCGAATTAATAGCAGCCAATGAACATCCTCAATAATAATTTCGAATATAATGTCTAAAAAATCATTAAGAACTTCAAAAAGGGTTTTCAATTTCAAACCCCTAAATATTAGGGATTTAGAAATTTAGGAAATTGAGTTTAGGATAAGAGGGAGAGATGATTAAGGGAGAGAAATAAGTACCTTAACTTGGTCTAAACAGCGACGAACACCGGACGGAGAGGGATAGCCGAGCTCGCGTCGTCGTCTCTTCCTTGTTCCAACGTCAACCGGATGGCTCTAGTTGTCGGCTACAGGTGCTAATTGCGGTGAAATCTGAGGCGACGGAGAAGTATTCACCGGCAATAGCACGGAGGAGGAAGAGGGTCGGGTAAGTTGCGAGGGTTAGGGAATCGATAGAGAGGGAGAGAGTGTGTAGGGATGTGGGAGAGAAGAGAAAGCAGCGGCTGTAAGGAGAGAGAGAGAGAGGCGTTGCCTAAAAACAAAAAAAAAAAATTAGCCTTTACTTACGAAGCGTTTACAACATAGCGCTCCTATCAAGCGTTATGTAAGCTTTTACTAAGATAGCGTTTTCTTAATAAGCGTTATGATAGTTTATTTTTTTTATTTTTTTTTAGTTTTTTGACTTTGTTATTAAATTTGAAGATGGGGATGCGCTGTGTAAGTGTACACCTTAGATAGCGCTTTTTAAAAGCGTTATCTAAGGTGCGTTTCCTAAGATCCAATCTGTACTAGTGATTAATTAGTGATTTTTTTAGAAAAAATTATATAAAAAAAGATAGAAAAAAACTAAACAAATGAAAGTATATTTTAGAAAAGTCAAAAGAGGGACAGACTACCCTATATTTAATTTTTATTTTTTTAAAAAAAAAATATTGACTAGAAAATAATATTTTAGCCTTTGTTAATTTGTAGTTTTTTTAGAATAAGTTATATAAAAAAAAAAGATATAAAAAAACCTAAACAAATGAAAGTATATAGAAGAAAAGTCAAAAGAGGGACGAACTACCCTATATTTATTTTATTTTATTTTATTTTTAATATTTTATTGACAAAAAAATAATATTTTAGCCTTTGTTAATTATTGGTTTTTTTAGAAAAAGTTATATTAAAAAAGATAGAAAAAAACTAAACAAATGAAAGCATATACAAAAGTCAAAAGAGGGACGGACTACCCTATATTTATTTTTTATTTTTTTTTACTTTCATTATTGACTAGAAAATAATATTTTAGCTTATGTTAATTCGTGTTTTTTTTAGAAAAAGTTATATAAAAAAAGATAGAAAAAAATTAAACAAATGAATGTATTTAGAAGAAAAGTCAAAAGAGGGGCGGACTACCCTATATTTATTTTTATTTTTTTAAAAAATTTTTATTGAATAGAAAATAATATTTTTGCCTTTGTTAGTTGGTGGTTTTTTTAGAAAAATTTATATAAAAAAAGATAGAAAAAAAAACTAAACAAATGAAAGTATATAGAAGAAAAGTCAAATGAGGGACGGACTACCCTATATTTATTTTTTATTATTTTTTAAATTTTTTATTGACTATAAAATAATATTTTATCATTTGTTAATTAGTGGTTTTTTTTAGAAAAAATTATATAAAAAAAGATAGAAAAAAACTAAACAAATGAAAGTATACAGAAGAAAAGTCAAAAGATGGACGGACTACCCTATATTTATTTTTTGTTTTTTTTAAATTTTTATTGACTAGAAAATAATATTTTATCCTTTGTTAATTAGTGGGTTTTTTTAGAAAATTTTATATAAAAAAGATAGAAAAAAACTAAACAAATGAAAGTATATAGAAAAGTCAAAAGAGGGACGAACTACCCTATATTTATTTTTATTTTTTTAAAAATTTTTATTGACTAGGAAATAATATTTTAGCCTTTGTTAATTAGTGGTTTTTTTAGAAAAAGATATATAAAAAAAGATAGAAAAAAACTAAACAAATGAAAGTATATAGAAGAAACATCAAAAGAGGGACGGACTACCCTATATTTATTTTTTATTTTTTTCATTTTTTATTGACTAGAAAATAATATTTTGAGTTGGTTTTATAAAAAACTAGTTTTTTCTTAAGATAAGAAAAAACGTGTTTTTCCAAAGCGCTGGACATTATTATTCAAAACAAACGGTGGCATTTTCGTAATTACTGGCAACCATGATAAATGCCAGTGTTAATATTACAAATGACCAGTGATTTCATACTGGCATTTTATAAACATGAAACTGGCACTTTTCTCAAGTGCCAGTGTTAATGTTAAAAATTGCCAGTGAGTACACTGGCACTTTTTAACATTGATACTGGCACTTATAAAAGTGCCCGTTGTAGTATCAATAAGTGCCAGTACATGTGCTGGCACTTTTTTACACCAAACACTGGTACTCTTTTTTGCTGGCACTCATAAACACATGCACTGGCACTCCAAAAACACATGCACTGGCACTCCAAAACACATGCACTGGTACTCTTTTTTGCTGGCACTCAAAAACACATGCACTGGCACTCAAAACACATGAACTGGCACTCAAAAACACATACACTGGCATTAATTTACACTAACACTGGCACATCAAATCCCTAGCACTGGCACATCAAATCCCCCAACAGCAAATGCCCAAACTGGTACTCAAATACATATACTGGCATTAAAAAACATATACACTGGTAATTAAATAGATAGAGACTGGCAATATGCCCAAATCAACTTCTCGGCAGTTTCAATTTCAACAGACACCCACCACGAGATTCTCTCTCTGAAGCGGCTTCCATGGCGACCTAGCTCTCCCCAATCGTCTTCTTCACCACTCCCTCAGTCATCCCTCAACATGTGCCTTGGCAATCACCAAACTCCATCACCATCAAATCAAAAAATAAACGCAAGGGAGAAGTATAAATTAAAATCAACAACCTTCGTTCATTGGTGTTTGGAGCCCTGAATCGAAGAACAGAGTTAGACCTTCGTTCATTGAGGGGAACAGGGGCGCCGGTAATTGGATTTTGACAGAGGACTGGTGGTCGCCGGCGATTGGTGAGGAAGAAGACGATTAGGAGCCGGCGAATGGTGAGGAAGAAGACGATTAGGAGCGAGCTTGTATTTTGCGTTTAGAGAGAGAGTATTCCGTGTAGAGAGAGAGAGAGAGAGTAGTGAGCTTTTTGTGAGAGAGACGGGTTTTTAAGTAATTTTAAAACACGTTTTTTGTTAAGTTAACAAAAAACGCATTTTTTACAAGTTTTTGGCTAATATTTTAGCCTTTGTTAATTAGTTATTTTTTTTTAGAAAAAGTTATATAAAAAAAATAGAAAAAACTAAACAAATGAAAGTATATAGAAGAAAAGTCAAAAGAGGGACGGACTATCCTATATTTATTTTTTATATTTTTAAAATTTTTTTTTGACTAGAAAATAATATTTGAGCCTTTATTAATTAGTATTTTTTTGTAGAAAAAGTTATAAAAAAAAAAGATAGAAAAAAACTAAACGAATGAATGTATATAGAAGAAAAGTCAAAGGAGGGACGGACTACCCTATATTTATTTTTATTTTTTTAAATTTTTTATTGATTAGAAAATAATATTTTGGCATTTGTTAATTAGTAGTTTTTTTTTAGAAAAAGTTATATAAAAAAAGATTGAAAAAAACTAAACAAATGAAAGTATATAGAAGAAAAGTCAAAACAGGGACGGACTACCCTATATTTATTTTTTATTTTTTTTAAATTTTTTTATTGACTAGAAAATAATATTTTAGCCTTTGTTAATTAGTGGTTTTTTTTTAGAAAAAGTTATATAAAAAAAGATAGAAAAAAACTGAACAAATGAAAATATATAGAAGAAAAGTCAAATTTAGAGACAGATACTAAATCTGTCTCTAAATTTTAGAGACAGATGTTGAATCTGTCACTAAATTAGAGACGGATTCAAAAATTTGTCTCTAAATTAGAGACGGATTAAAATCTGTCTCTAATTTAGAGACAGATTCAACATCTGTCTCTAAAGTTTAGAGACAGATTTTGTATCTGTCTCTAATTTAGAGACGAATTCTGAATCTGTCTCTAATTTAGATACAGGTACAAAACCCGTCTCTAAAATTTAGAACGGATTCTGAATTTGTCTCTAATCTGTCTTCAAATTAGCTACAGACTCCGTCCGTCTCTAATTTTTCGTCTCTATTTTTGGTTTTCCTTGTAGTGACACAACATGTTAAAAAGCCTAAAAGATGTTGTTTAGGCTCTCAAACGGGCTCCTAGAATTTTCTATAATTTTTAGACTTTTTCGTAATTGTTCTTAATTTGGGGTATTTTATTGTTTCAAAACATATTAATACTTTGATCAACTTATCTTAAATCTTCTACTACGTTAGTTGGTATCTAGAGCTAGCTTCATTCGTTTTTTGGATAATGGTACAAGGGAGAAAGACCAGTGTGGAAGATGTCTACGAACGTGAGGAGGATGCGAGAGAGCGTCTCACGGGTCGTAAATTTACGTATGAATCAGATGAACAATTAATAGAGAGGATGGCTGGACTGATTGAGCACCTGAATCGGAGGAATCAACAGAGGCCTAGAGTTCGCAATAGGCCACGAGTTTGGGAGGTCAAGACTGATGGCGAAGGCCGAGAATTCTGTGAACAAATTCGCATGTTCGACCAAGGCATTATTGTTGGGAAAATGGTGGTCTTCGAGCAGTACTTGTGGCATACCAAGTGTACAGTGTACAAAGAATAGATAACATGCATGCAACATACATATGAAATAATAAAAGAAGAAAATGTATAATTTGTTTACCTAGTTCATCTATTCACACTACGTCTGGGGACACTACCAAACCATGATATTCACTGATATCATAATCTGTTATGTTACAAATAAATTCCATGATCTTTGTTTGAGTAATCCCATCTATCTATCTTAAACACACCACCCACCATTACAGCCCCAGACTGAATTTAGGCCATCTATGGAATGCCCTAAGGGCACCCCAAAGACCTACCAATGCTTTTGACTCTATTTATGGATCTCAAAGATTCTCTCCAAATTTTCCTGGTACCACAATATTCTAGGTCATCACTTGTATTTATAGAAATAACAAATCTAAACCCTAAAGGATTCAAATTCGTTCTATAATAAGTAATCTACTTCCTGTCCAACAAAAGAATTTCATTGCCAAAAGAAGTCTAGGCCAAATTAAGAAACTAAATATGCACAAGAAATTTTGTCTCAGCCGATATTATATGAGATGTGTACGGCCGTGTGCACACACCAACACGTTCATGCAAACAATGTCGAACTTGTTGCTGAGCTCCAATGTGCAGAACCGTGTGCATCCCAATGCACGATCGTGCGAACACACATTGACTAGAACATCTCTTTTGTCGCTCTCTTTCTTTTTTCATGCTATCTCATTCCTCTGATCACAGTCTGTATCCAATCCCAACAATTAGAGGGTTCTGACTCGGGAAACAGGAACTGGAAATATCAAATTGTTCATATTTATATTTTATATTTACAAAGCATGTCTTCGAAACTAAAACAAACACTAAATATATAATTTCACAAAGGATCAAATGAAAATCACTACGCTTTAAAATAGCTTACATCAACACTTTTATCCCATCTTTATAAACCTTTTATAGCTTTTTGAAAGAGTGATAATCCTTTAGGAATCTCAACTCTCCAAAACCGTGTGAAGGGGTAAGTTTGGAAAGTAGGATTTTTTACTTTCCTTACAGATTTAGTTGTATTATTGGTAAGGATATTGTATATATTAGCGCATATCTTTTATTTGTGTATATATCTTCTTAATTACTTTATTTTAGTACTAACAATACTCATTGATCTCTATATATTTGTTAGTGTCAATATGTTTGATATCTTGTAGATTACTTTGCTACTTTAGATGAAAAGATTGATTTGAAAACTTCTTCGTGGCTGCCTATATAAGATGATCATTTAATAGTGTTCAACTCAAAGAGTGCTTTTAGTTTGTGTGTGCAGTTGTTTCTTACATATGAACACACATCTAAATTTCTTACAAATTCCTTGTTTTCTGTCACAAAGAATCACTTCCCTTAAATAAGGAAGTTTGTTCTTTGTTCAATAGTTGGTTAGGACTTGCTTGAATATTTTCATCTTTGTTATTTCACTAGTTAGTTTTGTTTCTATAATCAGATATTTTAATAGTGAAATCCTTTTTATGCTTAAAGCATTATTTGCTAGAGTTGACCCAGTCAACGTATAAACTATCTTTATTATTCATTTATCCCGCTGCAATTATTGGTTGTGTGAACAGTTGTGTCTCACATCTTTACACACATATGACTCTCTGAATTATTGAAACTTATATTTCTAGCTACACTAAACTTTTAATTGGTATCAGAGCCAAATCTTGACCTTACTGAGTATTGATCCAGAAAGTGTAGTCAAAATGGAATGCCAGAATCACCAAAACATACCTCCAGTCTTGGATGATACTAATTACTCTTTTTGGAAGTCTAAGATGCGTAACTACATCAAATCAATTAATGAAAGAGCGTGGATAAGTATACTTGTTGCATGACAAACACCCACGTTGGAAAAGAATTCTGCATCAGGTAGTGGTGAGTCAATTTTTTAAAGAAAACCTAATGCAAATTGGACCATTGATGAAATTAATTCTGCAAATTACAATTTTAAAGCTATGGGTGCAATATCCAGTCATGTCTCTGGAAATATATACAAATTAATTGCAAATGAAAGTATGGCCAAATATGCATGTGATATTTTACAAATGCAGTGTGAGGGTATACCTAGATTCAAATCCACTAGACTTAAAATCCTAATGGATAACTTTGAAATCTTAAGGATGGAAGAGACATAGGATATCGTCACTTATGTTGCTAAAATTCATGAAATCTCCAATTAATCCACTAGTCTAGGTGAGTCCATTTCAAATGCTAGATAGGTTAGCTAAATCTTAAGTACTCTACCTGAGAGGTTTAACATATAGGTTGTTTTCATTGAGAAGACTCATGAGACCAATATTGGACAAGATTGTTGGAGTCTGTTAATGCAGACTGTGGGTGTTACCACAGGTGCTATCACTGGCAGTTGGGTGTTACCCGAGCTGGAATGAGTTGTAATTTAATAATTCTTTCCATATTAATTTATATCATAATGTCTAATATTATTTGCAAGATATATGTGTTTTTTGGTCCATATTTCAGGTTAATTCATGGCTGGATTAAATGCTAAAATCAAGGAAGAAGTTGGTGAAGGAGTTACACGTAAATAGAAGATTTACGAGTAACTTTTGCTTGGTCCATATTTGTTGATGAAGAAGAAAAACGTGGGAAGACCAAGTCATGGAGTTGTTGCTAATTAATTGAAGTGTACAATACAAAGAAAGCAAGAGAGTACAAGGTGATGAAGCAAGGACTTGGGCTTCAAGAATTCGGTTGCTACTTTTTAGGGAAGTTAACGCATGAAGAGGAATTCAAGCCAAGAAATCTCTCCACTCCTCACACACGATCTGAAGGTCCAAGGCTGTTATTTTGGAGTAGCCTCCAAGGCAATTGAAGGCTATAAATAGGCTAGGTGTGTTTCATTTGAAGTAGGCCAAATATCAAACACACACACCATAGCACAAGAGAGACAAAGTTCTTTGGTTCGCATATCCTTCCTCCCTTGTGATTCTAGCTTAAACACTGAGTGTTTAAGAGAGTGTTGGCTAAGGATAGGATTCGTTCTTTGTCTCATTTAGTTCCATAGAGCATTATCATTGTATTAGCAATAGGGAACTTTCGGCTTTGTAATTTTGCTATATTGATTATAAAGTCTTCGCCATCTAGGCACACTCAAGTTATATATTTATATAACTTGAGAAAATTATATCTTGTGTTATTTATTTCCGCTGCACAAAGTTTTTATAAACTATTTATTTTGGTGTGTGTGTCTGTCCGTCGGTGTGTTAACCAAGGTGTTGGGTAACATCTACGGTAACATCTCTTTTAGTGAAGCCATTGACAATTTCAATTGGTATCGTAGCCTCGGTTACTTGACGATACTAAGTGCTTGGTCTAGGTGTCATGGCTTATGATCCGGCTAATCCTAATAATAAGCGTCTTCCCGTGTTAGATGGCTCGAATTATTGTTATTGGAAGATCCGTCTACGCTCGCATATCAAATCAATTGATCTTCGAGCATGGCGATCTATAACAAATGGTTACTCCTTACCAATGTTACCTCGCCGATGAAGATGGTGACGTACAAGTCAAACCCGAATCGTAATGGAACATGGAAGAGATCAACCAAGCTAGTTTCAATGAAAAGGCACTTAATGCCATTTTTGAGTGGGTTGATATGCATATTTTCAAACTTATTCAAAACAGTTCCACCGCAAAAGAAGCATGGGATATTTTACAACGTTTTTGTGAAGGTGATGGCGTGTGCGTGAAACTAAGCTTAGGGGTCTTACTAGCAGATTTGAAAGATTAAGGATGGGTGAAAATGAAACTATTCCTTCTTATTTTGAAAAATTATTTGATATTGCTAATGAGTGTCAATTGTTGGGTGAACCTTTTACCAACAAACAACTTGTCTCAAAAGCAATTAGAACCCTTCCCGAGCGTTTTAATATGAAAGTTTCATCTATTGAAGAGGCTCACAATCTTGCAACTATGGATATCAATTCTTTAATGAGTATTTTGAAAAACTTTGAGTTAAATCTCTTAGATCAAAGTGAAGCATCTAAAGGGAAAAATGTTGTTTTGAAAACTCAAGCCTCGAGTTCTTTGGATGAAAACGAAGATGAGGTTTTTGAAGAAATTGATGAGAATGCTAGTGTTGCTTTACTTGCTAGAAAATACAATTCTATGGTTAGAAAGTATAACAATGAAAAAATGCAGGTGAAAGCAAAGGAGAAGCAAACCAAGGTCTATGATTCGATGCCAAAAAGGACTTTCCCATCTAACCCAAAGTTGAACCCAAGAAGAGCATCATCGTATCGCTTAAGGTCCGATCCAAAGCACATTGAATCCATTCAATGTCATGCTTGCTCGGGTTGGGGTCACTATTCCAATGAGTGTGCAAATACTCTAAGGAAGAGAGGAAAGAACCTATGGGTTTCTCTCAGTGATGATGAGGATGAAGGACCATCTCAGAGGTAGAATCCTGATCAAACAACCATGTTTGTCACGGTAAGTAACACGGAAAGGACAAGGTGTTACCCAAGGTGTTATCCAGATCGAGATAACATCCGTGATCACACCCGACGTGTATGATGAATTATGTGATAATAATGCTGTTTGTTTTGTTAGCTCTTCTAACCCCGATACAGAAGTACACAAGAGGATGAGCAGCAAAGATGATCTCATTTCCGGATTAAAAGACCTTTACGAGGCATTGCTCGTGGAATGGAAGAAAGAGAACAATTTGGTTAAGTCCTTAACCAAGAAGAATGAAGGACTCCAGGCCTATGTGACTCATATGGAGATTCAAGCAACCAAGAGAGAAATCGAGCTTGAAAGAGTCAAGGGCAATTTGACTCTAGCCGAAACCACCTTGAAGAAGCTCAACACTGGATCTACCAAATTGGATGAGATCTTGAACTTGAGTACACCTCTCAGAGCAGGTATTGGTTTTCAAGAATCTTTGAATAGTATTCTTTCTACTTTGTCTATGAATGATAATGAGAATTGTTTTGTTAAGGAGCGGTTTTTTGACAAAGATTCTTCTTCAAAAGAACCATGTGACAAAGGGAAGGTGTGTCAATACTGTCACACACCTGGACATTTTAAAAATAAATGCCATATTGTTTCGAAAAAACTGTCCAGTCCCTTGGTGTTACCCGAGGTGTTGCCCAGCACACAGGATAACACACCCAAATGTAATGGTAAAAATTCAAAAAAGGTGTGGAAACCAAAAGCTAATCTGAAATGTGATGTTGTGTACACTGCTTTAAAAACAAATATTGAAGGTTCTTGGTACTTTGATAGTGGGTGTTCACGTCATATGACAGGAACAAAATTGTTTTTAAAAGACTATGAAACAATTCATGGGGGTAGTGTAACTTATGGTGGTGGGAGCAAGAGTAATATCATTGGGAGAGGGACACTAAATGTGTCTGGATTTCCAACCTTAAAGAATGTCTTACATGTTGATGGACTTGTAACTAATTTAATTAGTATTAGTCAACTTTGTGATGACAACTTAGAGGTGAAATTTAATAAAGATACTTGTGAAGTTTATGACAAGATTAACAATTGTGTAATGACAGGTACAAGATCTAGTGATAATTGTTATCTTGTTGAAGACAAGCAAGTATGCCATTCGGCAAAACTTGATAACACTACATTGTGGCATCAAAAGTCGGCAAAACTTGTTAATCTAGATGCTGTCCAAGGCATTCCTAGTCTTGATCTTAAACAAAAAATTATTTGTGAGGATTGTCTCAAAGGGAAACAAACTCGTGTTAACCATGGTGCTGCCCAACACAATGAGCAACACACTGGTACTACACATTGTTTTCAACTCTTGCATATGGATCTAATGGGTCCACTTGAGATAGAAAGTTTTGGGGGCAAGAAATATACTTATGTCATTGTTGATGATTTTTCACGATTTACATGGGTTTATTTTTTAAGGGAAAAATCTGAGACTTTTGAAAAGTTCAAAATCTTGCACTCTAAGATCAAAAACATGTTTTGTGCTTCAATTTTTCGAATTAGGTCCGATCATGGGAGGGAATTTGAGAATGTTTCTTTTTCAAATTTTTGTGAAAGAAAAGGTATTCACCATGAATTTTCAGCCCCAAAAACACCTCAACAAAATGGGGTAGCTGAAAGGAAGAATAGGACTTTACTTGAAATGACTCGTGTGATGTTATTTTCAAAAAGAATTTCGAAAAGATTTTGGGCAGAGGCACTAAATACGGCTTGTCACACAGCCAATAGAGTTTTTCTAAGACCCGGCACAACCATGACTCCATACGAAATTTTGAATGGTAGAAAACCAAAAGTTCATTATTTTCATGTCTTTGGTTGTGTGTGTTACATTCTCAATGATCGGGACTACTTAGCAAAATTGGACTCTAAGAGTGATAAGGCCATTTTTCTTGGTTATGCTTCAAATAGTCGTGCATATAGGGTATTTAATCTAAGGCTAAAAATCATCCAAGAATCCATGAATATTGTTTTTGATGATCACTCAAGTATTGCAGGAGAAAATGTTCAAGAGACACCCTTGGAGAGCTGTTGGAAGAAGTCGATCCAGGAAGGTGTTACCACAGGGTGTTACCACGAGTGCTAACACCGATAGTAACACAAACCGAGCGAGGTGTTACCATTGATGAGATAACACCTCGGATAGCATCCTGATTCCAGTCCGACAAATGAAGATCAAGAAGGAGTTGAAACAGGGTTCACGAGAATGTGAGAAGAGATCCTCCACCTAGAATCAGTAGGAATCATCCTACAACCCAAGTAATTGGGGAGGTGAATGAGGGTGTACAAACAAGACGTATGAATTCCATTAGTGACCGTGACATGGTAAGGTATGTGTGCATGTCCACCACATACTCAAAGGTAACATACTCTTGTTTTACTTCATCTGTAGAACCTAAAAATGTGATTGAAGCTTTAAAAGATAATTTTTGGATTCAAGCAATGCAAGATGAACTTGATCAATTTGCTCGTAACAATGTTTGATCTTTAGTACCCCGTCCCTCAAACACTAATGTTATTGGGACAAAATGGATTTTCAAAAATAAGACCGATGAGTATGGAAACATTGTTAGGAACAAGGCTCGTCTTGTGGCTCAAGGCTATACACAAGTGGAAGGTATTGACTATGACGAGACCTTTGCACCTCTGGCTAGAATTGAGTCAATAAGACTTTTATTGGCCATTGCTTGTTTTCTTAAAATCACATTGTTTCAAATGGACGTCAAAGCAGCCTTTTTAAATGGATACTTAGATGAGGAAGTTTTTGTTGAACAACCAAAAGGCTTTGAAGATCCATTTCAACCAGACCATGTGTATAGACTTGATAAAGCTCTTTATGGGTTGAAGCAAGCTCCACGTGCATGGTATGGTAGGTTAACTAGTTTTTTACTAGAATATGGTTTTACTAGAGGAGAAGCAGATATGACTTTATTCATTCTTAAACATGGAAAAGAACTTGTCGTGGTTCAAATCTATGTTGATGACATAGTATATGGCTCTACATCAAAAACTTGTTTAAATGATTTTGTAGAGGCTATGACATCAACATTTGAAATGAGCAAGATGGGGGAACTTAACTTCTTTCTAGGCATGCAGGTTAAGCAATCAAGTGAAGGGATTTTCATCTCCCAAAGCAAATATGCAAGGAACCTGGTGAAGAAGTTTGGGTTGGAAGGTTCGAAGAGCTCAAAAATTCCTTTGGGCACTTCTCTCAAGATTGGAAAAGATCAAGTGGGAGAAGATGTTGATCCAACCCTATATCGTTCCATGATTGGTAGTCTCCTTTACCTTACTTCTAATCGCCCTGATTTGATGTACAGTGTGTGTGTATGTGCTAGATATCAATCCAATCCTAAAGTGTCTCACCTAAATTCTGTGAAAAAGATCATTAAATATGTTTCTGGAACTAGTGATTTAGGGATTTGGTATAATAAAGATACTAATACTAATTTAGTAGGCTTTAGTGACTCGGATTGGGCAGGGGATATGGATGATAGGAAAAGTACAAGTGGGGGATGTTTTTACTTGGGAAATAATTTAGTATCATGGTATAGTAGAAAACAAAATTGTGTTTCATTATCCACAATTTGAATCGGAATATGTAGCATTTGGTAATTGTTGTTCACAACTAATTTGGTTAAAACACATGCTTGATGATTATGGTCTTGATAGCAATATTTTGACCTTATACTGTGATAATTTGAGTGCTATTAATATTTCCAAAAATCCTGTACAACACTCCCGTACTAAACATATTGACATCCGTCATCATTTTTTAAGAGATATGGTAGATAAAAAGATAATAAATATAGAGCATATTGATACAAAGTGTCAACTTGCTGATATTTTCACAAAACCCTTAGACCATGATAGATTCTCTAGTCTAAAGAGATCTCTTGGTCTTTGCATTCTCTAAAAATTGTCCTCTGTAGTAAGGTGTTACCATGGGTGCCGATAACACACAGGGTAACACATGTATACTAGTGCATATTTTTTGCTAGTTTGGTTTTATTCTCTCTTGTAAGGGTTCCCATAGTTCTGTGAGCTATGAGAGTTCTCACGGCTGCACATGCTGACCTTTTTGTTGTGGTAGGATAGCACCCTGAATAACACACTTGATAAAACTCCCTTCATATGCTTAAAGTGACAAAGTCACTAATTTTTTTGATAAATAAAAGGCAAAGGCATTCATCCATACTATTCTCTCGAGCTCGGGACACGGTGTTCGCTGCAACGATGTACTCTTGCCAATGAGAATGTATGAGGTGATTTATGCTAAGTATTAGGGACATGGAGTTCGCTACTACAGTGTACCCTACTTGAAAGGCATAAATCACTTGGTCTTTACACTTGAAATAAAACTCGAAGCACGGAGCTCGTTACTACGATGCTTTCTTGTTTAAAGAAGTGTAAAAGAATTTTATAAATTGCTATGCCTCGTGGTCTAACAAGCTTGTTATGCCTAAAGTGTTTAAAATGCTCAGCTTATTATGCCTCAAGTGTTTGAAACTGAATATATTTATCAATGGATTTTTATCTTATGTGTTATCCTAGATGTTACCATCATTGCCATTAACATATTTGTATGTGCTATATTATGTTTTTTATTTCTTTATTTTCGGTTCAGTTAATTAATTTTTTAAACTTTGAAAGTCTTTTTATTGTTTAAGAGTTTTAAAAGTTTGAAAAAGTCTTTAACTAACCAATTTATTCTTGATAAACAACTCAAATATCTAAGTCCTAAAATCTAGGGATTTGATTTTCAAAAACCATATGGACTTGGTATATTTGTATTTGTTTATTATTTTTTTTATATATTTAAAAATTCAAAAAATTTAAAAAAAAAAAAAATATATATATATTTTTTCAAAATAATGGCCGGATGTCTTTATTTTTGTGAGGAGTTTTGTACTTGTTTTTCTTGTGGCCTAGAAAATAGGGGGAGTAAATATTGTAGTTATTTTTGTGTGGCTAGAAATAAGGGAGCTTAGGTAAATATTTAATGTAATTATTTTTAGTGGCTAAAAAATAGGGGGAGATTAATTAAAATAGGAGATAATTAGAGGAAGTAGGATAAGTCTTGAAAAATTAATTCCTAATCTAATTCCTATTTTTTCTCCTCTCTCTCTAACCGCCTAATCCCCTTCTCTCTCTACACGGTAAATACCCCTTCTTCGTCACCGTCAATCCCTCACTCTCAAACCTTCCAAAATCAACAACCTTCCTAAATTCCAAACCCTTCCTAAAACCCTAACCATGGCAACCCCTACCAAAAAGCAATCCGCCCCTTTGGAGGTATCTCCGGGCGTTGGTTCAAGTGGTCCTAGTCTCATGGACACTTCGACCACCCCTCTCAATGTGTCTCCGGCAATGACAATGTCGGTTGATGATCCTCCTTTGGTGACAACAATGGCGCAACCCTTGCCCATTGTGACCTTACCACCTCTTCCACCCGTTCCATCAACCAAAAAGCCAAAAAGAAAAGCCATTGCTCACAAATCCTCGGCACAACCCGTCAAAAAGAGGAGCTCAAGTAGGCTCACTGCAATGAGGCACAAAGGGACCTCTAAATCCAACACATCCTCCGATCCTGTTGAAGTTTCTGAGGAGTCTTCACTTGGTCTCTCCTCGGCTCATGTTTCGGATGAAGACTTACATGCCGATGCTGAAAAGAGCCATTCTGTTGAGACATTTGAAGATTGGGAGATTGAGGAAGAAGAACCCTTGTATGAAGTTAAGAAAAGAAACATTAAAGGCAAAAGCAAGTGAATTTGCTTTGTCAAAGATGTTACCCGTAAAGGCTGCAACACCCAAGGTAACATCCTCTGTTTCTAAAGCTTCAAAGTCTTCAATTAGTGAGTTTGCTTATTCTGAGTCCTCTGATTTCCTTGAGAAAGAGTTTGATGACGTGAATACTGCTTTTCCAAAACCTTACTTCTCATTGGAGTTTTATCGAAAAGAAAATATGGAGTTTTGGTTAAGGCATAGTGACACGAAAATTCTCAAAGAAAAGCACATTGACGAGGTTGATTTCAAAAAGCATGGTATATTTCGGTTCTTGGAGGATAGAAATTTTTTGAAAGCTAACTTGCATCCTTCGAAATTTGTTGAAGCTATAGTCAAAAATTTCTATGCCAACCTTCATGCCAACCTAGATAATGAAAAGTCCGATCAATTTGGAAAGGTGTTTTTAAGGAACAAAATTTTTTCTATTACTCCTTCTTTGATCAACAAGACTTTAGGACTCCCAAATTTGGATGATGATGGTCCTATTGTTCATAAGGATGAAATTGCTAGGTTTATCTCTCATGATGTCGTGCATGAATGGCCCTCCAATCCTAATCCCAAAACCAAAGTTCATTTTCTTGCTTCCCGTCTCACTTCACTCTTTGCCGTGCTTCACAAGCTTTGCATATTTAATTGGGTTCCTACTTCTAACGAGCAATATGTGACATTGCAACAAGTGAAATCTTGTATAAGTTAGGAAAGAATCGAAGAGTGAACTTGGGTAGATTGATCTTCAAACATTTGGCTTCGTGGGGTAGAAGAAAAGACATTACTATGTTTCCTTACCCTTCTTTAATCTTCCAAATTTTGAAATCTCAAAAATTGCCCATTGAAGAGTCGGATGAGTATACACCCAGTCTTGATCTCTATGCTATAGATTCCCAGCTGACTAAGAAGAATACCAAGAGTGTGAGATACACAGGTGATCTTCCTTGGTCAAAGATAAATGAATTTGGGTCAAGTGATGCGGTTTTACGCTAAGGGTGTTACTCAATCTGTTATCCCAAATGTTACTCCGAAATCTCCAAGTTTTTCGGGTACGGATGCGGCTCATGTTCTTGCTAATGTATACAATTTGTTGGGGAATGCTTCACCAACAATACCAAAGACCACAGCTTTGGCGTTTCTCCACAAACAAACTTCTACCATTTCCGAGATTGTGCAAGGTTGGACAAAGCTCAAGGAGATTCTTGATGAATTCATCCGGCGGGTTTCTTCCCAAACTGGGGGAGTTGATAGTGCTGATGGAGCTGGTCCAAGTGGTGGTGGTGTTGGAGATGCCAGTGGTGCTGCTGCAGATGTTACTGATGGTGCTGACTTAGATGCTGGAGATGAAGAAGGGGATGATCAGGAGGAAGATGAAGCTGATGATGAACGAGAAGAGTGAGTACAATACATCGCCTGAAGGTTGATGTTGCCGCTCTTATGGTGATGATATTTTTTGGTGGTTGAAAAATAATTTACTTTTATGTTTTTATTTGGAACATGTTTTAAATACTTTGGTGGTTTGTTTTATTTGCTTATGGTGCTTAAACTTTTAGGGTTGTTTTGAACATGGAGTAGCTTAGTAACTTTGATTTATCTTTGGTACTATACGTTGCTAGTTATTTGGAAAACTTATTTTGGAAATTATGTTTTAATAACTAGTATTTTTGTGATAAATCATTGTGGTTGTTAATTCCTTGATTATGGGGGAGTTGATAACTATGGAAGTTACTCTGGTATGGCTAACAATATCTTGCAGGGATCAGCACTGTAGAGTTTGGAAAGAAATTATAAATTATGGGGGAGATTGTTAATGCAGACTGTGGGTGTTACCACAGGTGCTATCACTGGCAGTTGGGTGTTACCCGAGCTGGAATGAGTTGTAATTTAATAATTCTTTCCATATTAATTTATATCCTAATGTCTAATATTATTTGCAAGATATATGTGTTTTTCGGTCCATATTTCAGGTTAATTCATGGCTGGATTAAATGCTAAAATCAAGGAAGAAGTTGGTGAAGGAGTTACACGTAAATAGAAGATTTACGAGTAACTTTTGCTTGGTCCATATTTGTTGATGAAGAAGAAAAACGTGGGAAGACCAAGTCATGGAGTTGTTGCTAATTAATTGAAGTGTACAATACAAAGAAAGCAAGAGAGTACAAGGTGATGAAGCAAGGACTTGGGCTTCAAGAATTCGGTTGCTACTTTTTAGGGAAGTTAACGCATGAAGAGGAATTCAAGCCAAGAAATCTCTCCACTCCTCACACACGATCTGAAGGTCCAAGGCTGTTATTTTGGAGTAGCCTCCAAGGCAATTGAAGGCTATAAATAGGCTAGGTGTGTTTCATTTGAAGTAGGCCAAATATCAAACACACACACCATAGCACAAGAGAGACAAAGTTCTTTGGTTCGCATATCCTTCCTCCCTTGTGATTCTAGCTTAAACACTGAGTGTTTAAGAGAGTGTTGGCTAAGGATAGGATTTGTTCTTTGTCTCATTTAGTTCCATAGAGCATTATCATTGTATTAGCAATAGGGAACTTTCGGCTTTGTAATTTTGCTATATTGATTATAAAGTCTTCGCCATCTAGGCACACTCAAGTTATATATTTATATAACTTGAGAAAATTATATCTTGTGTTATTTATTTCCGCTGCACAAAGTTTTTATAAACTATTTATTTTGGTGTGTGTGTGCTGTCCGTCAGTGTGTTAACAAAGGTGTTGGGTAACATCTACGGTAACATCTCTTTCCAGTGAAGCCATTGACAATTTCAGAGTCTTAACTGTGTTTGAGCTTAATCCTGAAGCTTAGAAAAAGAACAACGCAATAAGCATTGACATTCAAAGCTCTGCACCTATTCCAAAGGATATAGTTGACCTCTCCTCTGAAATTGATAAATCCAGTCTTGAGGAAATGGCTCTCATCCCTAAAAAGTTGAACTCCATTATGAAAAATAAGAGGATGAGCAAGTTCCCTAACAGATCTGCTCAAAACATTGAAAAACCTAAAATCAATTCTGATGGGGGTTCAAAAGACCTAGTTTTGAAGGTAATAGTCCTATGATTCTGTACAATGTAGGTCTTGCCGTGGTTTTGGCCACATGCTAAAGAGTGTGCTAACACACTCAAAAAGAAAGGAATGAGCCTAACTGCTTCTCTGAGTGATAGTGAGGATGAAGAGGAAATTGCTAACATCTTTGTGTTTAACTGTTCTTCTTCTAGTTTCAATGCCTATTTTGCAGGCACAGAAGAAGGAGATTTCGAGGAAGATACAGATGTGGACTCGAATGTAGACACAATTGTGTACACATGATGGAGGAAATCTCCCTCTTATTATAATTACCTAGCAAGTGCACTAATTTATCATTGTAGTAATATGCACAATGCAAGAGTCGAAACCACAGAGACTCGTATGGAACAAGTACATTTTATTAGTGCAAAAGTAACCAAGGGGTTTTGATTTGATTGGTTGAATTAATCTAAGAAAGCAAGACTTAAAAGCAAGGAAAGAAATCAAGGAACAAGAGATTTATAAATTGAGAATCATAACAATTATCACTTTATGCTATTTCAAAGGGGATAAAATAGATCAATCTCATTTAAGGGATCGTTCACCAAAATATAGGGTTGGGATGTTTGGTGTTCGGATTGTAACCCTAATATCTCTACCTTGTTTATACCTTCCGGTAAGTTAATACAAACATTCAAGAGATTCTATTTAAATCATAACAATATTAGAACCTAAAGTAGGGATCTCGCTTACTGGGAGGTTTGTGATTGATGGCGACCTAAGGAACGTCGCTTTCCCTTTGGTTGTTGCTTGGGCGATGTGTGCGTTGAGGTGCTTTGGGGCACCGTTCAGGTTGGCGCCCCCACGTTCTGCCCTAACCTCCATTGCTTGATAGTTGATGTGACAAGGTGAATAGTAGAATCCCACTAACTTTGGAGTTGGTTGGGGACCCTTGGTGGATAATTGACAAGTGTCCTCCTCATGTGCAAGGTAGATGGGGGCTTGGGAGTATAAAATAGAGGAATAGTGTCATTTGCATTGTATGTTATTCTCTCTACCCTTCTCTCTCTAAACTCAATTGTTCTGACCAGAAAACCTTACTCTCACGTCGGAGGGGCCTTGCGGAGCCACCACCGGCTTAGTTTACGTGTGTGCATGTGCAGGAGATCATACAAGGAAGGACAGCCGAGATATCCAGTTCTATTCATTCAGTTCCTGTGCAACCGTTATTTGGAATGGCAACATTAGTAGTTGAAAGTGTTATAAATTGCATTTAGTGTTGTTTAATCGTCTAACCTGTCGTATAAAAAGTGACATCGTCTAACGATTGAGCTAGAAATAAAATTAGTTAAATCATCAAATATACAAACTTTTTGAAAAACTATATATATATGTGTGTGTATATTTATACATATATAGATATATATTGAAATAAAAATATATATTTTATTTCTAGTTAAAGGGTGTGAGTTCCTAATTTAACACCGCCATATTTGAATAATAATCTTGACGAATATAGTAGTTTTAAGAATAAAACAAACACTTTTAATTGTTTTTTTTTTAATTTAAAGCCTTAAACTTCATTTTTTAGAGTTTGAACAAAAATAAATAAATAAACTAGTAAATTGTAAGACTTAAAGTATGTCAAGTAATCTAACTAATCATACAATGTTGAGGTGATCTACTGTGCAACCGTCTCACGGTGATACGTAGTTACGTTTTTTATTTGAAAGTGTCACAGTTTAAAATGCATCACTTTTAGAAATATTATATTTTTAAAATATAACACTTTCGAAAAGGAAATATAACTCCATCGTACCTTGTAACAGTTTCACGGGGAGTTTATGTCTACAATGTTTGTTCTTGTTTATTTTAAAATCAACATATCACTATCAAATTTAGATAGATATTTGACAAACTGTATGATTTTATTTTTAAAAAGGTAATATTCTCGTGCCTCTTGAGTGTAGAAGATATTTATGCCTCTTGAGTGCAGAAGATATTTACGACTTTAAACGTCCCTCTCATCTCAAAAGTTGAAAAGTTAAAGCGATACTTATGTAAGTGTTGAAAAAAGACATCGGCAATACTTTCAAGTACTTTTGAAGTATCAGAAATTTTGCGACTTTAAACGTCCCTCTCGTCTCAAAATCAAAAGTTGAAAACTTAAAAGAGGTACATTATGTAATGATCCTAAATTTCTACAACAATAATAATAATAATTTTTCAATATAAACAATACATCAAATCCAAATAACGGTAGCTAGAACTCAACAAAATCTTTAAAATTTTACAAACTCTCAAATAACTGAAATAACAGACTAAAGAGTCTAAACTAAAATGATCCTTGAACTCCTTATGAAGTGCTCACGAATCGAATCACATTCTTCCTATTTGAAATCTGAAAGAAAAGAAGATGAAAGGGTGAGCGAACAAAGCCCAATAAGTTCATATGCAACTCCTCCGGTTACTTAAGAGGAGTTGACCAGAAGAAATATCAAAGAATACAAAGTCCAAGTAACAATTGAAGACATAACAGAACACAAATTCGAAATAGTTATTTACTAAATCTCAAACCAATTGTCTTTCAAAATCTCAACGGTTTCACAAACTGAGTTGACAAATATTTTGGAGTTTCAAATGATGACGAAAACGATTCAAACTGACTCGAATAATTTACTTAATTAAAACCGTCCCATACCAGTTTTAACTAACTAAACCACTCACAGATTTCTAGGAAATTCAAAGGACTGATAAGCTGAACAAAACTAACTTGAATGCTCTAATTATCAACAACCGTTCCATTTCTGCCGTAGATAATCAAATCATTCACAGACATCATGATCACATAAGTGGTTCACTGACCTTATCAAACAAAATCCCATAAAGGGAACAAAATGACTCCGTAGAGTCCTAAACAGTGTATTCGGAACACCCCACCACTAATTTGAAGTGGTGAACTAAGTTTGCCCGAAGGCCAAATTTCAAATATACCCCGCCGAAGCATGTTGTCTAACTTAGCGATCATTGATGGAACACAAAATCATATCATATCAAAACTCATTTTTATACAGAATACGAACTTTCACAATAACAATAAAATTTCGTATTTACGAAACCAAAAGGACGATATAGCAAACGAACAGCAAAAGATTAGCAAATAACGATAAACGAGGGAGTCAAAACAAATACTGACGCGAGGTCAGCTTTTAATCAAAGGAACGTATATCGTCAAGAAATATGCGAAAGCCTAAAAATGGAAACGGGGCGAAAATTAATTAACTTAAATGATGCATAATCTCTTACCGATTTCTTGCACTATCCTTGCAACGAGCCCTCGCACGAATCTACAACCATACAAAAAGATTCTCTTTTATTTCCTCTAAAGATTAACCCTAAACCCCTTTCGATTTACCAAAATATCCCTAGGGTTTCTATAATCAATTCTCAATAATACTCTCTAATTCATAATCACACACACTAATTACACCTTTTCCAGCATACACAAACACCCACTAACCCTAACTCACACACAACTCACGCAACACATACAGCCACACGGCTGTACACACACACACTGCCGCCCTTACAGCAACACACACACACAGACTCCCTGTAAAGACACTTTGCACACATGCAGCAAACCCATACGCACACAACAGTAACACACACACACGCACAACATACTCACACACACAGCACACATCAGGAACACCCTCTGCACACACCAAAACACATACTATACACGCACACAAGTCTCTGTAAACACACACAGACACACGCACACACTATCATACACATACTAACCCTAGTTTCCATTATACCTAGCATGCATTAAACCCATAACAACAAGCCCAAACCCTAGTTAACAATTACCAATAGTTTTAGGGTTTCTTTTTCTAGGGTTTTAGAACTACAAAAGGAGATTAGATTTACCATGAATTGGATCTTCAAACACCAAAGGAGAATTTCTTCTTCTCCTTCTCAGACTCACGGCTGCTCCCTTTCTCTTTCACGTTTTCTCTCCCTATTCCTCTATGTCGCCTCCCCCTCTCTATTCTTATTAACCTAAATAAATTTAGGCTGCTAGGGTTTTCTAAAAAATGAGGTATTTATAAATGGGTTCTAATCCCAAGCCCAAAACTAAGCCCAACTCATCTAAATAATTTAAACTCACATAATATAACCCTAAGACTTCAATATAAATATTAGTCCCTCTAAAAGCCTAAGTAAAAATTTAACAATTTATCAAATAATCCTCGAAAAATTTTGGGTTATTACATTCTTACCCCCTTAAAAGAAGTTTAGTCCTCTAAACTTTAATGTACCTGCCATTGTCCACTTTGCATTATCATCATCTCTAGCTTTCATAGTATATACTCTTCATGTACGCTTCGAATTTTAGTCGTCCTTGTTGTCCTTACCCTTGTCCTTGTTCTCACGATCCTTTGTGAACCTCTCTTTAAGTGGTTCAGGGCAATCCTTAATCATATGCCCGGTCTGTCCACAGTTGAAACACGCCTTTAAGATTCTATAACAACGTTGGGTTTCGTGATTATCCCCACACTCACGACACTTGGCACCATTAGCACGTTGTGTCACCTGTTTCTTTGCCTGACTTTCTGAATCTTTATTATCCTGAAAACCTATTTGTCTGTCTCTCTTTTTATGCTTGTTATCCCAATCTTCCTGCACTTCAATAAGACCTCTTTTTACTAGCAACGCCTTGTTTACCACGTCCTTATATGTCTTAAGCTCAAATGGTACCACACCCCTCTAGATCGCAGGCCTTAACCCCTCTTCAAACCTACGCACGCGATTTTCTTCACTTGCCACATAAGTAGGGACAAACTTGGCAAGACGTGCAAACTCAGCCTCATACTCAGACACTGTCTTGTCCTTTTGTACTAACTTGATAATGTCATTTTCTCTCTGAATTTGCTCACTACTAGGAAAATACTTTTCATAAAAGGCCACTTTGAAATCTTCCTAAGTAAACAAGAACTCGTCATTCTGATGTTTGCGCTTCTCCATAAGCCACCAATCATAGGCCCCCTCCTTCAACATGAAGGTGGCACACGACACTTTGATACCCTCACGACATCGCCTCCCATCAATGTCTTTTCCATTTCTTGCACCCAATCCTCCACTGCTATCGGTCCCCCAGTACCACTAAAGGTTGCGCTAGTATGCTTTTTAAACTCTGTTAGATCACTACTCTGCCTAGGTGGGACACCACCACTAGGTTGTTGCTGCTGAACTTGCTGTTGCTGGATTAATCTTGTAAGTGCTTGCAACAAGGGAACTAATTCTGCCACCGATGCTACCGGTTGCTGCACCCCCTGACCATTGGTCCCATTGGTTTGATTACCATCCTGAACATTTTGGGTATTCTCAACCCTATGATTAGAACTATTCTCGGCTGAACCCTTATGGTTATCATTCTCAACATGATCCTCTTCTCTCACATCATTAGTCTGATTTTGTTATCGACCTCTCCGGTTTTGGATTCTTGCACTCACTCTTCTTTTTGCCATTAACCTAAAATGGCAAAAGGGAAAAATAGTCATAAATCTAAATAGATAAGCTTTTGACATGCTAGGAAATAAAACATTATCAACTTTCATAATTCGATAAAGCAACTAATCTTATCATATCAATCTATATTAAACACTCCAAGAATGACACTGAGGTCAAACCTAAAGCTCAAATCAAACTTATCCTCATACATCCTAAACTCCCAAAGATCTAAAGCCAAAGCTCTGATACCAACTGTAACGACCCCAAATTTCCACATCAATAATAATAATAATTCTCCAATATATATAATACATCAAATCCAAATAACGGTAACTAAAACCCAACAAAATCTTTAAAGTCTTACAAACTCTCAAATAACTGAAATAACCGACTAAAGAGTCTAAGCTGAAATAAACTAAAATGATCCTTGAACTACTTATGAAGTGCTCCCGAACCGAATCACATTCTTCCTATTTGAAATCTGGTAGAAAAGAAGATGAAAGGGTGAGAAAACAATGCCCAGTAAGTTCATATACAACTCCTCCGGTTACTAAGGAGGAGTTGACCAGAAGGAATATCAAAGAATACAAAGTCCAAGTAACAATCGAAGACATAACAGAACACAAATTCGAAATAGTTATTTACGAAATCTCAAACCAATTGTCTTTCAAAATCTTAACGGTTTCACAAACTGATTTGACAAATATTTTGGAGTTTCAAATGATGACGAAATCGATTCAAACTGACTCGAATGATTTACTTAATTAAAACCGTCCCATACCAGTTTTAACTAACTAAACCACTCACAGATTTTTAGGAAATTCAAAGGACTGATAAGCTGAACAAAACTTACTTGAATGTTCTAATTATCTACAACCGTCCCATTCCAGCCGTAGATAATCAAATCATTCACAGACATCATGATCACATAAGTGGTCAACTGACCTTATCAAACAAAATCCCATAAAGGGAACAAAATGACTCCGCAGAGTCCTAAATAGTGTATTCGGAACACCCCACCACTAATTTAAAGCGGTGAACTAAGTTTGCCCGAAGACCAAATTTCAAATATACCCCGCCGAAGCAGGTTGTCTAACTTAGCGATCATTGATGGAACACAAAATCATATCATATCAAAACTCATTTTTATACAGAATACGAACTTTCACAATGACAATAAAATTTCGTATTTACGAAACCAAAAGGACGATATAGCAAACGAACAGCAAAAGATTAGCAAATAACGGTAAACGAGAGAGTCAAAACAAATACTGATGCGAGGTCAGCTTTTATGTATCAAAGGAACGTATATCGCCAAGAAATATACGGAAGCCTAAAAAAGGAAACGGGGCGAAAATCAATTAACTTAAATGATGCATAATCCCTTGCCTCGATTTCTTGCACTATCCTTGCAACGGGCCCTCGAACGAATCTACCACCATACAAAAAGATTCTCTTTTAATTCCTCTAAAGATTAACCCTAAACCCCTTTCAATTTACCAAAATATCCATAGGGTTTCTATAATCAATTCCCAATAATACTCTCTAATTCACAAACACACATACTAATTACACCTTTTCCAGCACACATAAACACCCACTAACCCTAACTCACACACAACTCACGCAACACATACATCCACACGGTTGTACACACATACATACTGCCACACGACAGTACACACACACACACATACTGCTGCCCTTACAGCAGCACACACACACACAGACTGCCTGTAAACATACTCTGCACACATGCAACACACACATACACACACAATAGTAACACATACACACGCACAACATACTCACACACACAGCACACATCAGGAACACCATCTGCACACACCAAAACACACACTGTACATGCACACAACTCTCCGTAAACACACACAGACACACGCACACACAATTATACACATACTAACCCTAGTTTCCATTATACCTAGCATGCATTAAACCCATAACAACAAGCCCAAACCCTAGTTATCATTTACCAATAGTTTTAGGGTTTCTTTTTCTAGGGTTTTAGAACTACAAAAGGAGATTAGGTTTACCTTGAATTGGATCTTCAAACACCAAAGGAGAATTTCTTCTCCTTCTCAGACTCACGGCTGCTCCCTTTCTCTTTCACGGTTTCTCTCCCTATTCCTCTATGCCGCCTCCCTCTCTCTCTATTCTTATTAATGTAAATAAATTTAGGCTGCTAGGGTTTTCTAAAAAATGAGGTATTTATAAATGGGTTCTAATCCCAAGCCTAAAACTAAGCCCAACTCATCTAAATAATTTAAAACCACATAATATAACTCTAAGACTTCAATATAAATATTAGTCCCTCTAAAAGCCTACGTGAAAATTTAACAATTTACCAAATAATCCTCAAAAAAGTTTGGGTTATTACAATTATCCTTTTCAATGCTAACAACTTAGTTAAAATAGGTACAGGTAGAAATTTAATTAGGGCAAAAAGTTATTTATTCTTCTCTCAAGGAGGATATATATATATATATATATATATATATATATATATATATATATGCTTACACCAGATTTAGGAAAACAATTAGGAAAAGAAAAATAATAAGGAAACAAGTCCTAATCAACACACGACTAATCAGACGAAGAAATTCGCCGGAAGCACGACTCATGCCAGAGAACACGAGTCGTGCCCTTTATTCCACTCGTGGCACGCCTCGTGCCATAAAAATCATTCGTGCTGGTTTTTAGAACGACTCGTGCCAGTGGGCACGAGTCGTGCCCGTTGCCTGTTGCTTCACACCCTCCCTCAAGTTGGAGCATGAGGGTTGAGGAGCCCCAACTTGCAAAGTAAGAGATCAAACGGTGGCTTCCCGAGAGCTTTAGTAAAGATATCAGCTAACTATGTCTTGGTAGGAATATAAGAGGGAGAGATAAGACCATCAGAGATGGCGTCACGAACGAAATGGCAATCAACCTCAATGTGCTTCGTCCGCTCATGATAAACAGGGTTCTTGGCAATGTGAAGGGCCGATTGACTGTCACAGAAGATAGGAATAGCCTTGGGATGATGAACAACCAAGCTCCATAGCAAACCCTTCAACCATTTCAATTCACAAGTAAGAGCTGCCATGGCGCGGTATTCAGCCTCAGCAGAAGATCGAGACACAGTTGGTATTTTATTTGTTTTCCAAGAGATGGGGGAATGGCCGTGAAAGACAAGTCACCAAGTTAAGGAACGACGGGTGATAGGACATGCAGCCCAGTCCGAATCACACCATCCTTGGAGCGTGAGCTCGCTGTCAGCACGTAGAAGAATACCTTGACCGGGAGTGCCCTTGAGATACCGAACAACCCGTAAAGCAGCCTCCCAATGTTCTGAACGAGGTTCTTTCATGAATTGAGACAGAATGTGGACCGAGTAAGACAGGTCTGGCCGAGTGATGGCCAAGTAGATGAGGCGACCCACGAGACGACGATAACGTTCTGGACCCTCCAAGAGAGCACCGGTAGCCACACCGAGATTATGATTTGGTTCAATAGGGAAGTCAGAGGGATTTGCACCAAGCAAGCTTGCCTCAGAAATAATATCCAATGTGTACTTTCGTTGGCACAAGAACAAACCAGAAGGATTGCGGGCAACCTCAATGCCAAGAAAGTATTTGAGAGAGCCAAGATCTTTCATTTTGAAGCACTTACATAAGTACTGTTTGAAGGTGTGTAACGCAGCGGAATCATTCCCGACAATAATGAGATCGTCAACATACACAAGCACGTTCATCTGAATCGTTCCTTTCGTGAATTTAAAGAGAGAGTGGTCGGAGTAAGACTAAAGGAACCCATATGTCTTCAAAGAGGCCAGTAACTTAGCAAACTAATATCGGGGGGCCTACTTTAGACCATAAAGAGACTTATGTAGAGGACACACGGTGTTGGGATTTGGTGCTTTAAAGCTCGGAGGGAGTTTCATATAAACTTCTTTCGCAAGATCACCATGCAGGAAGGCATTGTGAACATCCATCTGATGTAACTCCCAATTCTTGGAATCAGCAATAGCAAGAAAAGTCCGAACAGTGACCATTTTTGCCACAGGAGCAAAAGTTTCAGTATAGTCAACACCTTGTTTTTTATGATTGCCACGGATGACTAACCAAGACTTGAGTCGTTCAACAACCCCTTCAGAATTATATTTGATTTTATAAACCCATTGACTACCCAAGGCACGTTTGTCAGGAAGTAGAGAAACCATAGACCATGTGCCATTATCTTCCAAGGTCCGAATTTCCTCTTGCATTAACTGTTTCCAACCATCGTGAGTCATGGCCTCACGAAAGGAATTCGGCTCTTTAGCCAAAGTAATCACTACAAGAAAGTTACGATATTTTGCAAAAAAATGATCACAATTTATATAGTGAGCTATAGGATAAGGGGTACCTGAGGAACCGGTTGGAAGAGGAGAGACGGGGGATGGACTTGGAGATGTAGAAGTGAGAGCAACATAATCGCGAAGACGAACCGAGGGAGTTTTCTGTCTCATACCCCTCCCTAGAGTGCTAGGTCCAGGTTCATCAGAAGGTACCGTTGAAGAAGAAGGAGCTGTAGTATCGGTCGATGCAGAAGGATCAATAGGAGCAACATCCTCCTGTGCATCGGGTAAAGTAACGGGCTCGGCTACAGTAGATTCAACTGTAGGAACCATGGAGTCTTCAACAGGAAGATCAATGCTGCCAAATGCAGCCTCCTCAGTCAGAATTTCAACCGAATACGGAACATGAGGAACCGTGGTAGAATCACTATTTGGAAACACGGTCTCAAAGAATTTCACATCACGGGAGATGAAGAATTTCTTGGTCTCAAGTTCAAATAGCTTCCACCCCTTTTTACCAAGGGATAACCCACAAAGATGCATTTGCGACTTCTACTAGCAAACTTGTCACCCTTAGCATGCTGATTGTGAGCATAACACAACGAACCAAAAATCTGAAGCGAATCATAGAAGGGCGCTTTGCCAAAAAAGATATCATAGAGAGTTTTATTATCTAACAAGGGGGAAGGGGTTCGATTGATCAAGTGAGCAGCGGTAAGGACCGTTTCGCCCCAAAAATAAATGGGAAGATGGGCTTGAAACTTTAAGGCTTTAGCAACATTTAGAATATGATGGTGTTTTCATTCGACACGCCCATTTTGTTGGGGAGTGCCGACATAAGAGGTTTGAAATAGAATTCCAGAGGAGAGAAAATAATCAAACAAGCAGTTAAACTCGGTGCCATTGTCAGGTTGGACAATTTTGATTTGTTGAGAAAACTGTCATTCCACCATTGCAACAAAGGCCATAAACATACGAAAAACTTGTTGGGTTTTGGGGTTACAAACGCAGCGGAAGAACTTAGAAATAACAAACAAAACCCTAGCCCTTAGATCCGTCCATCATGAAGAGATTAGAAAAACTATGAAATAGAATTACATACCTTGAATGCGATTTAGTTTGTCAAAATAGATCTTAAAATTCAAGCCTTGAACTTTGATGTCGAATCTTCTAATTTCCTTCTTCGAACTTGGTGATGAAATCAACAATGGAGCTTCAAGCCTTAGGAGATATAACAACCTCTCTCTAATGGTGATCCACATGCGAACAAACCAAGAACTCCTTCTTGTTGGATTGCTAGATGATTCTCTTGATTATTGAAACACTTTTCAATAATCTACGGCTAATATGGAATTGAAACTAGGGTGTTTTGATCTTTGATTCTCAATCAAAATCATGATAATTGTGTTTATCAAGCCCTAAAATTCGTATGTCAAAGCTGGGACAAAAGAATCTTATTTATACTTGTTATAAATCCCCAACTCTTAGGGAGAAGAGTCATTTTTCAAGCATAAACGGATTGCTGAAAACAGGGCTGGGCGGTCCCCCAGTTGTACAGTCTTTTATCTTTGGTTTCGTAAACCACTTGAGCGGTCGCCCTTGCATGCCTCAGCGGTCGCCCATATCAACTGTGAGCTGTCGCCCACAATTGCCTCGGTGGCCACCCACATGTACAGAGGTTTTCATTGGTTTCGTAAATCAATGTGCGCGGTCACTTACACCAACCTCGACGGTTGCCCATGACCAACCTCGGCGGTCGCCCACCCTAAACCTCGGCGGTCGCCCAACACCACAGTTCCATAATAAAGCTAGAATCAATTAGTTGTTTGTGTGTGACCTTATAGGAATTATATTATGTTGGTAGTGAGTCAAAACATGACCTCACAAGACATACGTGGTTTCTAGCAAACCATTATATCCACCCAATTAATATAACATCAAAGCTTGATTTCTCGATAGATCAAATGTCACAATCCCTTTGTCCACGATGTCCAATTCAACATGAGTCATGGTCTATATCAACTCATTCCGTTCAATGCCTTCTCGATTTCGAATATGTTGATAATCCAAATGCATTTGATCTCTATCAAATCATTTAAGTGTGGCCACACATTTCATCAACATCATTCATCGAGGGGCCCAAGCAAACATCTCTCTTTATAAGAGGGACAAATCCCATATTGACTTATCATTCTTCCCTACATGAATCCAATCGTGCTAATATAGCCCTTATTGCTATTCAATTAAAGATAGTGTTAGACTATAACAAACACGATCTTCACAATGTGGAAGACAATGATAATCTCAGGTACAAAGGATTCAATAACACGACTATCATGAGATTTATTCATGACAACAGACCATGTCATAAATCTCATAAGTAGGTCATGTCCAATACTTGTTCTCTAGCAAGTATCCATAAGTGTAATGTGCATCTCCATGCATATAATCATCTCCATGATTATCCATTACCAACTTATATTAGTTGTTCATAACAACTAGGGACGCAGTTCAATATAATAAACATGCAAAACATATAATGAACCAAATAAACATGTACTCTATAATAAATGATAAAGATGATACATAACGGTTCAAGTTAAACATAACTATAGCCTAGGGCATTACACCAACAATCTCCAACTTGCACTAGGCTCCATCTATGTATCTAATACCCATGGACCTCACATGACCATCATGCTTTGCTTGCGCGAGGGGCTTTGTAAGCGGATCCCCAATATTATCATCGGTTGATACTTTGCATATCTTAATGTCTCCTCGATCAATGAACTCTCGAATGAGATGGAAACTTCTAAGTATATATTTGGATCACTGATGTGACCTTGGTTCATTTGCTTGCGCAATGCACCATTATTGTCACAATAAAGTTCCACCGGATTAGTGATACTTGGAACAACTTCCAAGTCACTAATGAACTTCTTGATCCAAACTGCCTCCTTAGCTGCATCAGATGCCGCTATATATTCGGCCTCAGTAGTAGAATCGGCAATAGTACTCTGCTTGGAACTCTTCCAACATATCGCACCTCCATTAAGCATAAATACAAATTCCGACCGTGATCGCAAATCATCCTTGTCGGTTTGGAAGCTAGCATCTATGTAACCTCTTACAACAAGATCTTCTTCCATCCCTCCAAATACCAAGAACGCATCCTTAGTCCTTCTTAAGTTTTTTAGGATCGTCTTGACTGCCATCCAATGGTTCTCACCAGGATCAGATTGGTATCGACTCGTCATGCTCAAAGCATATGAGATGTCGGGTCTAGTACAAATCATAGCGTACATGATAGATCCAATAGCCGAAGCGTATGGAACTTCATTCATCCTCTTTCGCTCATCAATTGTCTTAGGACACTGCGTCTTGCTAAGAGTAACACCATAACCCATTGGCAAGTTACCTCACTTAGAATTTTTCATTTTTGAATCTTATAAAGAACCTTGTCAATGTAGGTACTTTTACTTAAACCAATTATCCTCTTAGATCTATCTCTATAGATACCATGGATGTAAGCGGCTTCGCCAATATCTTTCATTAAGAAACATTTTCCTAACCAAGACTTGACAGTCTCAAGCGCAAGAATGTCATTTCCAATGAGTAAGATATCATCGACATACAATAAGAGAAATAGCACAATGCTCCCACTGAATTTCATGTATACACAAGGTTCATCTTCGTTCTTGACAAAACCAAACTCTTTGATTTTCTCGTCAAAACGAAGATTCCAACTCCTAGAAGCTTGCTTCAATCCATAAATGGATCTCTACAACTTGCATACCTTGTTAGAATTTCGTGGATCGACAAAATCTTAGGGTTGTGTCATATACACATCCTCAAGTTGTTTTCCATTAAGGAAAGCGGCTTTGACATCCATTTGCCATATCTCATAGTCATAATATGCAGTTATGGCAATCAAAATTCTAACAGACTTAAGCATGGCAACAGGCGAGAAGGTTTCATCATAGTCTACACCATGAGTTTGCCTATATCCCTTTGCTACAAGCCTAGCCTTGTAAGTATGCACCTTCCCATCCATGTCAGTCTTCTTCTTGAAGACCCACTTATACCCTATGGTTTTTACACCTTCGGGTGGCTCAATCAAGTTCCAAACTTGATTATCTCACATGGATTGCAATTCGGATTTCATGGCTTCTAACCATTTATTCGAATCGGGATCGAACATCGCCTCTTGATAGGAAGTTGGTTCGTCATTCTCAATGACTTCCACTTCATTACTTTTCGACACGAGAAACCCATATCTCTTGGGTGAGGATCGTAACCTATCCGATCTACGATGAACTTGTGGATCTTGAACCGGTTCCACAACTTCTTGTGGATTTGGTTCAGTCTCTACTATCGGTTCCATGTTATTTTTGGGTTCTTGAACTTCTTCAAGATCAATTTTACTCGCACTAGATGCTTTATTGAGAAACTGTTTTTCAAGAAAAGTATCATAATGAGCAACAAACACTTTATTCTCAATGCGGTTATAAAAGTAATACCCTTTGGTTTCCTTAGGGTAACCAACGAAAATAACCTTATCAGATTTAGGTGCTAACTTATCAGAGACAAGTCTCTTCACATAAGCTTCGCAACACCAAATCTTCATGAAAGACAAACTAGATTTTCTTCCATGCCACATCTCATGTGGGGTCTTAGGAGCCGATTTAGTAGGGACTCTGTTCAGTGTGAACGCAGCAGTCTCTAATGCATATCCCCAAAAGGATATAGGAAGGTCTACTTGACTCATCATCGAACGAACCATATTTAATAGGGTTTTATTCCTCCTCTCGAAAACACCATTCCATTGTGGCATTCCGGGTGGAGTCAACTCTGAAACAATTCCACAGTTTTTGAGATGATTGTCAAACTCTTGGCTCAAATACTCATCACCACAATCAGATCGAAGTCCTTAATTGTTTTGCCAAGTTGATTTTGTACTTCATTTTGAAATGTTCTAAACATCTCAAACGATTCACTTTTGGACTTTATCAGATAGACATAGCCATATCTAGATAAGTCATCGGTGAATGTAATGAAATACCGAAATCCTCCCCTAGCAATGCTGCTCATTGGTCCGCATACATCAGTATGTATTAGGCCCAATAAGTCACTAGCCTTTTCACTACTCTTAGTGTAGGGTGGTTTGGTCATTTTACCCAATAAACAAGATTCACATATCTCATAAGATTCATAATCATGCGAGTCTAACATTCCATCTTTGTGGAGTTTAGAAATGCGTTTCTCGTTTATATGACCAAGCCGGCAATGCCACATGAACGAGTTGTTCACGTCATTCGGTTTAGACTTCTTGTCCACATGATAAACATTTTCAACACTATTTTGTTTCTCATCAACATCAAGAACATAAAGGCCAATCAATGAATTTGCAATACCATAAAGCATATCATTTAAATAAATATAAAACTTCTTATTCTTAATAAGAAAATTATACCCTTCATTATCCAAACAAGAAACAGAAATAATATTCCTACTCAAATCCGGAACATAGTAACAATTGTTCAAAACAAGTACTAAGCCACTAGGCAAAGTTACATCATATGTCCCTACGGCTAATGTAGCAACTCTTGCTCCATTCCCCACACGTAGGTCAACTTCTCCTTGTTTGAGCAGCTTTCTATTCCTTAGTCCCTGCACATTTAAACAAATATGAGATCCACATCCGGTATCTAATACCCATGAACTAGAAACAGAAAGGAAAATATCTATCACATAGATACCTGAATCAGCAGCAATCGTATTGCCCTTCTTCGCCTTTAGGCCTTCCTTGTAAGCCTTGCAGTTGCGCTTCCAATGACCAACCTCTTGGCAATGGTAGCAAACCACATCCTTTTGAGATGCCTTGGGAGCCTCTCCGGCAATGGCAACATTTGCCTTAGGTTTAGCAACACTTGCTTTACCTTTGCCATCTTTCTTGAACCCTTTACCTTTGTTAACCATTAACACAGTATCGGTTCGGGGCTTCTTGATATTCTTGTCTGCGATCTTAAGCATCGCATGAAATTCCGAGAGATTCTTATCCATATCAGTCATGTGATAGTGCATAATAAAATGACCATAACTTTCAGGTAATGAATTCAATATCAAATCCGTGGCGAGTTCCAAACTCAACGGATTTCCAAGACTTTCGAGACGCTCAATGTGACCCTTCATCTTAAGGACATAAGCTCCCACCGATTGCCCCTCTTGCATCTTGCATGCAGTTAGGGCCTTAACCACATCAAACCGCTCATTTCTTGTTTGCACTTGGAACATTTCCTTTAAGCGCTGAACAAGCTCAAATGTTGTATCTATGTGCTCAAGGTCCTTCTGAAGAGCCTTAGACATAGTGGCAAGCATAAGGCATGCAACATCTGTAGAATCATCATTATGTTTCTTATGTGCATCCCTATCTGCCCTAGAAGCATTTGCAGTAGTTTGAGGTGGAATGGGTTCATTGAGAACGTACATTTTCTTCTCTTGCTTTAGAACAATTCTAAGGCTTCTGATCCAATCAGAATAGTGTGTACCGCTCTCCTCAAGCTTGTCCTTCTCAAGGACTGATCGCATTGACAGGGGTTGATTATTGTGATTAGCCATTCTACAATAAAATATGCAAACAATATAAATATATATCAATATCAACACATTTATCATCTAAGAGCAAATAACGTATTTCATAAATACTCCCACTAAATTATACACCTTCAAATACAAGCATGTATCATATAATCATAGTAGGCTAAGATCCATATTTCACTTGATTTTGGTTTAACTGAGTCAATGCCCGAAATCAAGCTATTTAGGTAGAAACATCAATCATATCACTATATGACTCTTAGATATTTTATGAGATTTCCTTAGACATCATATGTCAAAAATATATTTTAAATCTCATCTATGCCTTGGGTCAAATCTCATTTGAAAGCACCAATTAAGTCAAAACCTTTTTCAAACATGTGAGACGTGGAACGATGCACCTAACTGAGTCAAAACTACATTAACCATTATCTCACCTTGATCACAAATTAAGATATAAGATGCACCCAACTGAGTCGAAACTATATCAAATAACCTAAAGTATCCCAAGCGTTCTAATCAAGGAATGACATAAGACTTAAATATTTCGAAGGTTTTCATATTGTAACAAACATGGCATGGTTGTAACATCGATCTCATGTGAACATAATCATGAACATAGGGCTTCACAAAATTTCATACAAACAATTTGATTTTAATTTTGAGAAATTACAAATCTTAATAATCATATTAATAGATCAATAACCTATGTGATAAATTAATCAAATTAATTTATCTTTAATCATGAACATGGCATATCATATATATACTTGTTTTTTCATAAAAACAAAACACATAAATCAAGATCTATTTCATATAGCATGGTAGCAAATAATCAAATTAAATCTAGCATGCAATTTCAATTCTAATCATGGAAAGACAGGGCTCTGATACCACTGTTGGGTTTTGGGGTTACAAACGCAGCGGAAGAACTTAGAAATAACAAACAGAACCCTAGCCCTTAGATCCTTATAGCATGAAGAGATTAGAAAAACTATGAAATTGAATTACATACTTTGAATGCGATTTAGTTTGTCAAAATAGATCTTAAAATTCAAGTCTTGAACTTTGATGTCGAATCTTCTAATTTCCTTCTTCGAAATTGGTGATGAAATCAACAATGGATCTTCAGTCCTTAGGAGATAAAACAACCTCCCTCTAATGGTGATCCACACGCGAACGAACCAAGAACTCTTTCTTGTTGGATTGCTTGATGATTCTCTTGATTATTGAAACACTTTTCAATAATCTATGGCTAATATGGAATTGAATCTAGGGTGTTTTGATCTTTGATTCTCAATCAAAATCAAGATAATTGTGTTTATCAAGCCCTAAAATTCGTATGTCAAAGCTGGGACAAAAGGATCTTATTTATACTTGTTATAAATCCCTAACACTTAGGAAGAAGAGTCCTTTTTCAAGCAAAAACGGATTGCTGAAAACAGGCCTGGGCGGTCACCCACCTAGGGCTGGACGGTCGCCCAGTTGTACAGCCTTTTATATGTGGTTTCGTAAACCACTTGAGCGGTCGCCCTTGCATGCCTCAGCGGTCGCCCACAATTGCCTCGGCGGCCACCCACATGTACAGAGGTTTTCATTGGTTTCGCAAATCAATGTCAGTGGTCGCCCAATAGGAATTATATTATGTTGGTAGTGAGTCAAAACATGACCTCACAAAATATAAGTGGTTTCTAGCAAACCATTATATCCACCCAATTAATATAACATCAAAGCTTGATTCCTCAATAGATCAAATGTCACAATCCCTTTGTCCACGATGTCCAATTGAACATGAGTCATGGTCTATGTCAACTCATTCCGTTCAATGCTTTCTCGATTTCGAATATGTTGATAATCCAAATGCATTTGATCTCTATCAAATCACTTGAGTGTGGCCACACATTTCATCAAAATCATTCATCGAGGGACCCAAGCAAACATCTCTCTTCATAAGAGGGACAAATCCCATCTTGACTTATCATTCTTCCTTACATGAATCCAATTGTGCTAACATAGCCCTTATTACTATTCGATTAAAGATAGTGTTAGACTATATCAAAAACGATCTTCACAATGTGGAAGACAATGATAATCTCAGTTACAAAGGATTCAATAAAACGACTATCATGAGATTTATTCATGATAACATACCATGTCATAAATCTCATAAGTAGGTCATGTCCAATACTTGTTCTCTAGCAAGTATCCATAAGTGTAATGTGCATCTCCATGCATATAATCATCTCCATGATTATCCATTACCAACTTATACTAGTTGTTCATAACAACTAGGGACGCAGTTTAATATAATAAACATGCAAAACATATAATGAACCAAATAAATATGTACTCTATAATAAATGATAAAGATGATACATAACGGTTCAAGTTAAACATAACTATAGCCTAGGGCATTACACCAACAAAACATCCATTTTATCAACTAATAAATAAATCCAAACAGCACGCGAGTAATCATCTACCAAAGTCAAGAAATAATGTGCCCCACACGAGGAAACATGAGTGTAAGGACCCCACAAGTCACAGTGAACTTTTTCAAAGATTCTAGTAGACTTATACTCACTAATAGGAAAACTATCTCTAGAATGTTTCGCATGAAAACAAACATCACAAGGTTGATCAAGACTATCAGCCATATGACAGACCGGAGGAAGAAGCTTCACTACTTTTTCAGAAGGTTTTCCTATAAGGTTGTGCCACAACTCGAGCAAAGCAGATGCATTATTAACTGAGACGTGACAAGCAGAAGGAGCACCCCTAAAGTAGTAGAGTCCATCCCGCCTAACACCCGTTCCAATCAGGTTCCTCGACTGGTCCTGTATAGCACACAGAGAGGCATTAAAATGGACAGTGCAATGAATATCATCAGATAGTTGAGAAACAGAAAGAAGACTGCAGTTTAAATTTGGTATGTAAAGAACATGATGAAGACAAGGGTGTCTGTTAAGCGAACATATCCCTCTATATGAGCAAAAATTGAAGTGCCATTAGGAAGCTTGACAGGGCAAGCTTGTATAGAGTAAGAATCAAAGAGACAAGCAGCGTTTCTGATCACAGGATTGGAAGCCCCCGTATCTATGAACCAAGAAGATGTATCAAACGTACCGTGAAGATGATTATCCGGAATACGTGTATTACCAACAAGACCGGCTAAAGCATTCCACTGTTCTGCAGTAAATAGAGATGAAGAGGCAGGGGGAGTGCACCAGTAGCAGCAGCACCAACTTGGACACCCGAATTATTGCGTGTAGGTCCTTTGCCTCGAACTTGCTGGGGACGGCCGCCACCACGAGAACCCGTTTTGCTGCTGTCTCCACACCATTCTGGATAGCCGACAAGTTCAAAGCATGAAGAAACATTATGGCCCTTTTTCTGACAGTGAGTACATGTAAGATGAGATTTGTCGGGTTTGTCACGACCACGAGAACTGCCAGTTTTGAGGGAGAAGCCGACAACATCCGGAGGGTCATCAAGAACCGGTTTAGCAAGACGCACTCGTTCAGCCTGGGCTACCAACTAATAAGCTCGATCTAGAGTGGGCAAGGGATCCTGAGACAAGAGGTTAGCACGAAGAGAAGCATAGTACTCAGAATTCAAACCCATGAGAAATTCATGGAGTTTGCCAGTTGCCCTCCGTGCCGCATGTTGTTGTCCGGCTGTGCAATTGTCGCAGCAAGAACAGTCTATAAGCGGCTCGTAATTATGCAGTGATTCCCATAACCTAGTCAACTTACCGAAATATATAGCCGCAGGCATGGTTTTGGTCTGCTTACATCGTGCGATTGACATCTTCAGTTTTTGAATGTGAGGTCCGTCCACCAACACATATCGAGATTTAAGAGACTCCCACAAACGTCTAGCATCTCTATATTTGGAGAGAGTGCTTTTAACCTCGGGATCGATAGTGTTCATGAGACATGAAACCAACATGGCATGAATGGTATTCCAATCTGACTCGGTAGAAAGAGGAACGGCGCAAGGAATAGAGCCATCCAAGAAACCAAATTTGCGTCGAGCTTCGAGGGCAGTCTGCACATCGCCGACCCAATCGTCATAGTTATCACCCCAGAAGCGAGTAGGGGTTATGAAATCACCAGGCCAATCTTGTGGACCAAGGTAGAAAGGAGAGTTGTATTCAATTTTTAGGACAGAAGGCGGCAGTGCATCACCACCACCACCGCCGGCCACACCATTGCCGGCCATGTCTAAAGCTTGTGTATGGTAGGCTCTGATACCATGTAGAAATTTAATTAGGGTAAAAGTTGTTTATTCTTCTCTCAATGAGGATATATATATATATATATATATATATATATATATATATATATATATATATATATATATATATATATATATATATATATATATATATATATGCTTACACCAGATTTGGGAAAACAATTAGGAAAAGGAAAATAATAAGGAAACAAATCCTAATCAAGCACGACTAATCAGACGAAGAAATCCGCCGGAAGCACGACTCGTGCCAGAGAGCACGAGTCATGCCCTTTATTCCACTCGCGGTACGCCTCGTGTCATAAAAATCATTCGTGCTAGTTTTTGGTACGACTAGTTCCTGTGGACACGAGTCGTGCTCGTTGCCTGTTGCTTCACAGTACTTTATACTTTTCAATGTTTGGAAAACTAATAAAGCTTTGGGAATGGATGGTGGGAGAAAGATGATTTTATAACAAGTATTGACGATTTTGATGTTTTGGGTGTTTAATTTTGTCATAAAATCTTGTGAAAACACGTTTTTTCGATTTAGTAGAAAAAACGTATTTTTGAACCGTGCCTGAAATGAACTTAACCACGCGCGTGACATTTTTGTAATTAAGTGTCACTTATTTTAAAATACGTGGTGACATTTTTGTAAATAACTGAATATTCACGCGCACTGCTAGTGTGAGTTACAAGGAGTGTCAAAGCATGTACGTTGCACTAAAAAACACTACCATACCACTGGCATTATCATATATAGCATGTGTTATTTGCAAGGACCGTCAGTGCAGTGCAGTCACCTTACACTAAAAATACTACTGCTGGCATTAAATCGATATAGACATTGTTAGTTATAAAGACTGTTAGTGCATGTACCTGACACTCAAACACTATCACCAACTATACCGATTTAATGCCACATGCCCGATTTAAGCATGGTTCAAAAATCCATTTTCCTAGATATCGATAAAATGTATTTTTCATAAGACATACTCATTTTGTGTTCTGTTTTTGGATTCTAAACCACCTTTGTAGATTCTTTGGTGGAAGATGAATATAACTAAGTTGTTAGTATTGAAATACGTTTTTGTGACATTCATTAAATTATGTGTTCAATATATCAATTCATGAAATAATATATTAGATTTGTTAAGTATAGAAAAAAAATGCAAATATAGTATCCTAATTATAGGGCTTGTTTGATTTTCATACATAAACTAGTTTCGTTACAAGCACAGTAAATCATCTGTTTTGGATGCTCGTTTAAGGTATAGGGCTAACGACGTCCATTTTATGGTTTCCGATTTCAGAATCGCCGATTCCCAGTTCAGAAAATGGCTTACCCATATTCGAACCTTGGAACCACCGGTTACGGTTCTCACGATTTTCAATTCTTTCACGGTTCCGATTATGAAGGTTTCAGGTTTTCAATTTTACCCCTCGGTTTCCGGGTTTTTTTAGAATATCTACCCCATTCAAACTTAAAATTAATAGTCTGTTTTAATACTATTTTAATTACTAAATGATTTAAAATTTACTTTAAAAAACAAGCTTAATTTTTTAAGATGTTTCAAATTAAAAGTTTAATTGTGTTGCAAAAAAAAAAAAAAAACTCTTACTAATACTTTTACTAAGCAACGACGTAACAATTTATTTCCTCAGGCTGATGTGACTTAAGTCTGTGGACTTAATTATTTTTTAAAATTTTCATTATAAATATATTAACATAAATTGAAAGTTATTTTACAAACACTACTTATGTCCAAAAATAAAACTCAACTAAGAACTTTAGAGAGTATCTTGTATATATATACTGACACATAACTACTTGATTTGATTTTCTTAATTTATACTACATTGGAAAAGAAACTTCAAATCCATAAGCATATCCTCTAATATTTAACAAAGAGGCTCTTGTTCTAACCAAACACCTAAATATGCACTCCAATCCTTTATCCAAGCTTTCTATTTCAACCTCTAATTCCTCCAACCTCTTTTGTGCTACTTCAAACTTACCCCCTTCACTACTTGAACCAATCTTGCATAAATTGAGCAATGAGACATCTACACTTTCCAATTCATTTATAGGAACCCCTACTTCATGATCTTCACTTGCATTTGTTCTCTTTAGAATCAATTTCGAAACCAATAACCATTTACTTGGTTTAGGCTTAGGCTTTGAAACCGGTGACGAGAAGAAAAGCAACATGGATTCGAATATAGAGGAGGTCACTTCACTGACTTCCACAAGTACTCGAATAACTGCTATGATGTGATGATCAAGATCCACAATGGTAGGGCGAGTACTGCTTGTGTGATCCACTTGCTTCAAAACTGCGGCCAATTTCTTAGCATTCTTCTTGATTTTTTTTCTAAATGAAATGTAATCGGCTACTGTTTCCTCGGTGCTTGATTCTCCCTTTCTTCTTCGCATAGCACTTTGAAAATTTCTAACTCGCTCTTTGATTTGTGACATCATATCCCTTGCGAGACTACAAATATCTAGGAATTGAACTGATCTATCCAAAATCTCATTGACCCAGTTCTCGCATTGATGGTGGGAGAGTGCTTTTTGGGTCAACGACAAATTGAGAAGCTCTTCCACACATTTGTATAACATCGTCAGTCGAGTTAAACCGTCACAAATGATCTTTTCTAAAGATAAAGGTGACGCCTCCCATGTCTTGAGCTTGTTGAGCTCTTGTTCTATTCTAATAGTGCTAGGATGTGATCTACAAGGCAAACTTATTGATCTAATTTGGTATCTAGAAGCAAGGAGTTTTGAAGAAAAGGCCATTTGTGCTCAGAAATGTTTGTGATTTCTGATGTCTAGCTTATGCAACGTTACTTGGCTTTTTATACTAAAAAAGGGGTATGTTGGGAAAACATAAAATAATTGATTTAAATAATTGATTGCAATTGTTTAAAGCATGTGGCAAGGTGGCTTTACTTCGAGTAAATTATGGACTGCATTTGTGGGGAACAAAATTCCAATAATTTGCCCTTTTCTTTAATGGACCAATAGTTATGGGAGAGGGTATGACGTGTCTTTCAGAATTATTTACATACTTTTCTTCTAGAGTTTTCTCCATTATTGCCACGTAATTGTGTTTGGTAATTGTTGTTTTAACTTTGTTACTTTAGAAGATACGCACTCATTTTCTTTAAAATAGTGAAAATTAAGATTTTTTTTTAATCAATTTTAACCATCGTACTTATGGTTTTTTGGAGGAATATGAGTATGTATCCTAAGTAAAATGCTTAAAATGGCTAAAAATAAACAACAATGATAAAAATTGAAGATTAAGCTAAGTAAGAGAATTCAAAATGTCGATTAACATTTACGTGAATAGAATATGCAACTTCTTTGGTCCACATATTAATGTCTGGACATGTGTCATCATTTGATTCAAGGATATAAGACTATTTACAATGGATTCAACAACCCAATTTTTTCAACACCCTTTAAAATATGCCACATCATCTTCTCTCTCCTCCACTTAATTATTCAACACTCCATTTAATTTTTAACCCCTACAATAGTTTCAATATCTATATTTTTTCAACAATCTTCCAACTCATCATCCTATATCCCATCACTTTTATTTTATTTTATATTCTTTATTTTTATTTTTATGATTAGTAAAATAATAATAATTATTATTAATTAAAAAATAATAATAATTATTATTAATGATAATAATAATAATTATTATTATCATTTATAATTAAAAAAATACTGAAATACTTATTTTATTTTATTTTATATTCTTTATTTTACAATATAATTAATTTATATTGAAAAAATAGTGTTTTTTTTTCTGTGTCCAAATCAAATGAAACAAGACTCTATTTGTAGATAAAAAAATCATGAATTTTGGTGTAAAAAAAAGTTTTTTTTTTTTTATATAAGATAATTGCTTTGAAAAATTTGAAGGATTTAAAAAAAAAAAATTCAGTGGCCAGTCAAAGAATGACACATGGCGTATCTAGGAAAAAAGAAAAAAAAAAGGCCAACCTTTCAGTGCATCAACGCGCCATAGCCGAAGGTGCCGTACACACGCCTATTCCGGACCAATAGGAGTGTGACACGTGGCGAAATGGGGCCCAAAAAAAATTTTCAACACCTGTTGAATCTTTTCAACAAAGCCAAATTTTTCAACTGTTTAAAAAAAAATCCAACTGCCATTGCATGAAGTTCAACTGTTGAAAAAAAATTTCAACACCTCCGTTGTACATGGTCTAATGACTTTAGGTGCCAATAGGATTTTTTTTTATCTTTATTTTTTATTTTTTAAGAAACGTAAACGGCAACGTCTTATTTCATTGTTAGAATTAGGGGTTTGTACTGGAGTTCAAACAACCAAGTTGATGGAAAATATATATGACAAATTTTTTAAATTCGTACTGTACTATATCAAATATAATTAAAATTATTAAGTGAAAATCGATATAACGAAATATTGATACAACGTAAAATCTAGGGAGAAACGCGTTTCTCCATAAGTTATGGAGAAACGGGTTACGGATATCCAGAACCTTTTGAAAGGATATCCAGAAACTTTTTGTATTGGCCATGACCTTGTCATGGTTCTCGATATATCGCCTCAAAGGTTCGGATATCCGAAACCCTTTGAAAGGATATCCGAAGCTTATGAAAGTGATATCCGAAACCTTCAAAATGATATCCGTAAACTTTCAAAATGTTTTACGGATATTCATTTGATGATTTCTGATATACATTTGAAGGTTTTCGGATATCCGAAAACCTTCAATAAGCAATTTCGATCTTGACCTTGGATTTGGCTTCAAATCTATTTTTACGGATATCCGCCCAAAGGCTTACGGATATCCGTTCCAAAGCTTCCTGGATATCCAGAACCCTTTGAGACTGATATCCAGAAATTTTCTTCTGATTATCAAACGTATAGCTTCTGGCTATTAAAAACGCGTTTCTCCATAGTTATGGAGAAACGCGTTTCTCAGCAGACCTACTCTTGATACAATAGTATCGTATCAATTCTATATAATTAGTTGATATGTTACAATAGTATCGTATCAATTCTATATAATTAGTTGATATGTTGTAAATAAATTTAATATTGATACAATAGTACCTTATCAATTCTATATATAATTTTCTTCTATCCCTAATCGATCGAATTTGACTGTGACTTTTTCTATTATTAATTTCTTACCAATCCGCTCTCTCTCTCTTTTTCTTCTTCCCATCAATTTAGTTAGGGGTGCAAATAGTTCAGTTTGGTTCGGTTTGGGTCAATTTACGGACCGAACCACTAGTCATCGGTTTGAAAAAATTTAAAATCGAATCGAACCATGAAAAAATTCAAACCGAATGGACCCAAACCGTCACGGTTTGATTCGAACCGGGCTGTTTGATTTTACGGTTCGAACTGCGGTTTATACAATTCAAACCACGGTTCAAACCATGAAATAGAACATTGTTTAAACCATTAATTAGAATATGATTTCAAACTACACAATTTATTATCATGTTTGTTTGACTTTTTCAAACACAACATACATAAGAGATTCAGTATTTAAACACAACTTGAAATTGTGCTTCAATGTTTATGATAACAACATGTCATTTGAGTAATTGTAATGGTATGTGCTAAATAGTAAATTAACATTATTACAACAAGATAAACCAAAAGAAAAAAAGTATTATGGGCTAAAACCCATGAATAAAATTAGCGGCTTTCAAATCTAAATGTAAGCTGAAAATGAAAGATATACTCCCTCCGTCCCATAAAACATTACCCATTTTACTATTTTGGGCGTCCCACTTTAAAGTCCCACTTTCCTAAAAAGGAAATTTTTTAATACTTCTTTATTCATGGGACCCACTTGTCATACTCACAACACTTTTCAAATTTACTATTCTCTCCACTCATTCTCTCTCCTCCCACTCACAACTCCTACTTTAATAACATTATTTCTTATTTTCCGTTCTCAACAGTAAAGGAGTAATGTTTTATGGGACGGAGGGAGTACATATCTACGGTTAATATTGAACGGTTTGATGGTTTGGTTTATTGGTTCCGTTTGGTGGTTCGGTCTTGCGGTTTCGAACCGTGGTTTGGGGGTCCAAACCGCAGACTAATCTGAATCACACGGTTTGACAATTTTTGAAACCGAACCAAACCACGATTACTTGAAAATCGAACTAAACCGCATAGTTTGGTTTAGTTCGATTTCTAACCGCGATTTAAACCGAACCACTTACACCCACCCCTAGATTTAGTGGCTGCATCAATTCCACTAGTCCGATTTTTGCCAGACAATGAAAATTATTTGAGAAATGTGATAATGGAGTGATTACCCAGATTGGGGGTAACATATTTGTTGAAGTGTTTTTATTTATGTCTTCTTAATTTTATTTCAGATTGACTCGCATAAAGTACATGTAGTTTTAATGATTATAACTGTATGTTAAGGACTTGTAGCTTACTTTAATTAGGTTCTTATGATTATTTTTATTTTCCAATTTCTTCTTTTTATTATAATAAGTGTCAGTTTTGTTCTTCTCGCTTGAACACGAATGTAGATTATGTTTATGTTATTGTGAACATATATCTAAAGGCTAGTTTTTTTGGATTTTCATTGATAGGGTTGTTACCAAACGTACCAACCGAGTATCAATCGTACCAACTAAGTTGTTATACTGACTTAGTCGATTAATAATGGTACATATTTTTATATATTATGTTAAACTTGATTGTTTCAAATAAATTTATTTTTGTATCATCAACAACAAAAAGTTCAAATTCATTTTGGAATGGACAAAAGTTTTATTTTTCTGATTTGGGAACATAATTTGACTAATGATCCTTTGAAATTGAAAATTTTAACTCTTAATTGAACACCAATATAATCAAAAAAAAAAAAAAGTGTTAAGTTATTAGCCAAAATTTAGGGAGAAATTAAACGCGTTTCTCCATAAGTTATGGAGAAACGGGTCCTGACTTGTCGCGCGACAATGAACTAGATATCCAGAACCTTATGAAAGTGATATCCAGAAACCTTCAAATGAATATCCAGAAACCTTCAAAATGTTTCTGGATATTCATTTGATGGTTTCTGGATATACATTTGAAGGTTTCTGGATATCCAGAAACCTTCAATAGCAATTTCTGGATATGCCCTAACACATTTCTGGATATGCACCTAACAGTTTCTGGATATGCACCTAACAGTTTCTGGATATACATTTCACATACTTCTAGATATGCACCTAACAGTTTCTGGATATCAAACCCAAAGCTTCTGGATATCCAGAAGCTTTGGTCTTGGCCTTGGATTTTTTTTTTTCTGGATATCAAATATAAAGCTTCTGGCTATTAAAAACACGTTTCTCCATAGTTATGGAGAAACGCGTTTCTCAACAACAGACCTACTCAAGTTATTAATGCATTTCGTCAAGGCATTATTGGAAAGCATGTTACAATCCATGTGGTTAATAAACAATAAAATAATTATTAATAATGATGTTAATTATTATTGTTTTATTTTGGCAAAACATGTTATTCATTCTTAGATTGAAACATTAAAAAAAAAAAAAAATCATAGACCGTTTTTCTAAGTACAATGATATTAAACCTACTACACACGTTCAAAGTTGTAATAAAACATTATTATACATGCCATTATTAAAATAGGGTACACGTTAGAAAAACCGATATATAAAATAATCAATCCATCCACCCCCACGGTGTTAATTTTAGTTTTCATTGTTATTTGTTCCCAAAATGTTGATTCTATTTTAAATTTAAGGATCAAAATCAATGACTTTCTGAAACTACCATATGATGATGATATTAGAAAGCAACTCACTAAAGATATTAATAATAAATGGAACTCATTAAAGAACTCATTAAAAATGAAAAATAAAAATTTTAAAATATTTAAATAATCAAATAATATTATTATTGTGAGAAGGAAGAAATATTATTCGTAATAATTTCCTTTTCTTTTTTTCTTTTTTTTTCACTACTCACACACACACACACTCACAGAAACGCCTAGGAAATCCTAGGGAGAGAAAGCCTTCCCTCTAACTTCTGGGGGGATCGAACCCATGACCTCCAGGTTGGAAGCCATGAGCTCTGGCCACCAGGCCAAAGCCCGATGGTTTCTGATGCCGCAGGAAATGTGCTTATCAATCTTCCTCCACGTGGCAGGACTATTCACCTGACTCCTTGACCTGAAATCAGAATCCACGACTAGCCGAATTTGTCTCCGGCTTAGACCCTCGGGCGTGAGAATAAGTATGTGTATTGGAGAGCAAATAATGTATTGAACAAAGAAGATATTCAAATGACAAAATTGCAGTTACCTTGGAATCGTTGTAGTGGTAATGTATTTATAGTTGATGAGTGTGGTATATTTGGTGGGGCTACATGAGCTCCGTGATTCGTGGGACAGTTACATGTTGTGAGAACGTGTCCAGGGATGGCTCCTGAATTATAGGGAACCAGTTATGGAAAGAATTGGAACACGTGCGCCTGTAACCGTTAGGTCGACGCTCGCTTGGCAGGTCGAGGTCGCCATTTGGGGTTGGGCCGACCTGACTGACGGGTAGGGCTGGACCGTACTCGAAGTAGAACCTGAATCGTGAGGTCGGACTAAGTTAGGTCGGGACCTGGTAGGTCGGACAAGAAACTTAAGTCGACTGATCCATAAGATGGGCCTTGAGCCATGTAATAATTGGGCCTAGCCCACTGAGAATGTGGTTGCAATAATTGTTTGAGGACTGGGCTTTACTCGCTTGGCCCAGCTCGACACTTTTAGTATGTTCAGTGGCCCCCAACTTTTCGAGTTGACTTTGTTGACTAGGAAGTTAAAGGAAATTTTGATGAAGATTATTGTGACTTGCAGGTCGCTACTCGTGCTGATGTTTAGTCGACCAAATGTGACGTGGCTCAATCCTGGGCGTTGACGACGAACGGTCAGATCTGGAGGAGCGCCGTATTCCGTAATGATTACTATTTGACGTTTGGAAAACCGCCTTGGGAACTATTTTCCTCATTCAATTAGGAAAATAACGCTTGGTTTTTTTTTTCTCCTCAATTTCTGAAAATATAAATACTAGAGTCCTTCTCCATTTAGAACTTTTGCTTTCTCCAAACTCTGGTACAACTTCCGGCAAAGATAGCGAAACAGCAACTGGTTTAAATTGGGCTTTCGTCTTCTACAGCAGCTTCCTCTTACGAAACAGGTAAAGGTATTCCTCTCGTCCTCTTGCATTTAGGGTTTCAATTTCTGCTTTGCTTTTGATTTCGCCATGGCTAGAACTTTTAGTAGCGAGCCAGGAGCTTGGTATGGGTATTGCACTGTCAATCATCGAGTGTACAAACACATAAATGGAGAGTGGAGAGAGATGTCTTTAACTGAGCGTTCCTCCATCTTGACAAGGTGGGGGCTGAACTTTAGTGAAATAGGAATGCCCATAGGAGAAGATGTAGGTGAATTGATAATTGACGACTCGAACATTGTCTCCTTTCATCTCTTCCATGAATTGCTTGACCACATATCTCTATTTTATGTTAGGGATGCCAATAAACCTTCCTTCCTTAGGAATAGGAAAGGTTTCCCGGGGGAGTCTAGGTCGCCCCTAGGTAGGTCCTCTGAATGTGATCATAGGTGTGACTCCCCTGTTTTCCCTTCTTCTTGTACAGATATGGCAACTCAGGAAGGAGCTACAGCATCTACCTCTTCAAGTCCCCGTATTGTGGATGCATTTGACAACTCAGCTGTACCGGGGAGGAATGAAAAGGGTTATGTTCCTCAAAGACCACTGAGAGGAAAAAAGAACTTGGAGTCTAGATATGCCATGATATATGACTTTTGTGAGGTAAGTATGGAGGATTTTAGGGTGACTATCCACAGTAAGAAGGAATTCATGGCCCAATTTGGTAAGACATTCACTAAGGATGCAACTAGGGTAGCTTTCTTTTATGGCCAATTCGAAGCTGGCTTGAGGTTGCCACTTGATCCTTTTATCAACGAATTCTTAGAGTGTACTGATGATTTGCCTCTCCAATTGGGAGCTAACACCTGCAGGGTCCTAGTATGCTTTGCCATGGTCTGTAGGTTTCTAGGATATGAACCCTGTATGAGAGTCTTCAAAGAATTTTTTAGTGTTAAGTTTGGTGGAACTGACATGGGAATCAGCACCCCTTCTAAACCCAACTCTCCCAAACTTTTTATGAACCTTCCCAGCAAGGCGAGTGGGTGGAATTCCCACGTGGTTGTAGTGGAGAGTAGATTAGGATGGGAATTCCCTTTGCCCAATGCTGAAACAGAGCCTATAGAAGAGCGGAACTATTGGGAGCCACATTGGTATTTTGACCTGTATAAGAGGCTTTTCCGATTGGCTGATAAGGGGCCCATCAGTTGGGAAACTTAGGGTACCACCAAATACAACTATATCCAAGTCGGGATGATGGCTGGAGAGGGAGAAGTGAAACCTTTGGTGCCCATTGGTAGGGGCACGATATATCCTGACTGGGTCACCCATGCCTTGGGTAGATTCGAGGATAAGTGCCAATTCTGCCAGAAGAAGGCCAATTATTGTAGAGACAATGGGGAGCACGTTGGTGGTAAGATTCTACTGGTTTACAACTTTTTACTCGCCCATTATTTGCCTGTTTGCAGAGCTGGTAGCTCGCATATAGAGATAATTTTGCTTGCATGTGTAACCTCTAGCTCGTCAACTTGTTAACTCGCATGTAGAACTCGCAGCTCGTACATGGATGGCTCGTACATAGAACTAGTAGCTTGTATGTAGAACTCATATCTGTCGATCTAACCCTTTGTTCTCTTGGTTTTGTGCAGTTCTGACCCCGGAACAAGAAGCTAACATGGGTCGCATAGTAGGAGTATCGGATAAGAAGAAAGCCAAGAAGGCTCATGGTGCTGCCAATGCCCGCGCTCAAAGGGAGAGAGAGGCTGAGAGGCGAAACAACTTACTGTCCAAAAACAACGTTGGGATGGTGCCTATGGAGGAGGTCATGTCGGAGGACCATGTACAGAGTGGGAGCCAGTCCAAGGAAATCACTGAAGGGGGCAATGAATCTACTAGGTCGGTTAGACCAAGCCCAAGCTCCGACCCAAACCTTGAGGCTAATGCCGCGACTTATGGAGCCGAGATTACTGGGGCTAGCCCTTTGAATGTTGTAAATATTGATGATGAAGCTGTAGATGAAGAAGATGATTGTCCTTTAAATTCGAGAAAGAGATCGAGAACTGAGAAGGGCAAAGCCGTCTCTCCAAGCCAACTCCCACCTCCAACGTCTTCTCTTAGGAGCCAAGAGTCAATTGAGGCTCAGATACAAAAGTTAAGTGATGTTCCCCCTCTTGTTGGGGTCAATAGTATGAGCCGCCGGTTCCCGGAGCTGAGCCTTGGCCAGGTCGTAGTTAGGAGGGCCATTGATGTCGACCTGCTCTCCCACTTTGCTGATAAGGGGATGACCCCAGAAGAGTTCTCCGCTCTATCCGGCTTGGTGCATAGTGAGGTAAGATTTTACTCTCCCTTTCTGCTTAGTCGCCTATTATTTTAGCTCGTCAATCTAGCTCCTGAATTTTCATCGAGCTAATACTTCAATTACTTTCTTTGACTCAGTCTCTTACCATGGTGGAACAAGCCAAGAGCTCTTGAAGGGCAGCCATTGAGAGGGAGAAGCTCGTCATGAACCAATATGTCAAGAAATCTCACGCTCTGGACGAACTGAAGGAAAAATACAACGATCTAGATAACTCCTTTGATGCTCTGAAGATGGTCAACCAGAAAGCTATGAAGGACAAGGACAAGGCCTTAGAAGATCTTAAAGCTGCAGATACCAAGCTTGATGAGGTGAAGGAAGAGAGGGAGGCTGAGCGTCTGGCTCATGAAGAGATTAAGAAAGAGCTTGCCATGGTTTCCCAAGTCCTCAAGGAGAGGGATACTTTCTTGTCCGAGCTCAATGAAGAACATAATGCTGCCAGGGCTAAATGGAGGGAGGAGTTACAGGATGCTTCCAGGGATGCTGTTGAGAAGTTTAAGGATGGAGATGACTACTACAACGCCATTGTTGAGAAGGCGAGGGATTTTCTTGACCTGGGCAAACGCTACATGGCACGCCGAGCTCTGGTCGATGCTACCTCTGAAGTCTCCCTTGAGCAATTAGCTCGATGGGCATCTGAACCTCAGTACGATATGGCTGCTCGCGGTGGTCATTCGATAGTTCCTTACACCGATAATGATTTGGCCTTCATAGCTCAGCAAGACCAAGAGGATGGTTGTGAACCGTGGGTAGCTCCTATAATAGCAGAGAGGAACTTTGATGTAGTTTTGCAGGAGATTGAGGATACTGAAGAGATGGAGGAGGACGATGACCCTGATCAACGAGTTTATTCAGAATCGGGTAAACCCATTGGCTCCCAGCAACAAGAAGAGAGTACTGAGGAGGGTCGAGCTGCCCCTAGTGATCAGGCTGATGTTGGCCAAGACTCTTAATTTCATTTTGAATGGTGTTGTAACGAACAAATTTCAAAACAATGTTTGCTTTTGTCTTGTAACTGTTTAAATGCCTTGGCCCAGCTTTTGGGAGGCATAATACTTCGTAACTTTTATTTGCTTAAGTCTTGGCCCGTTTTGGGAGACTTAGTTACATTTAATCGTAGCTGACTTTCTATCATTGTGTGTTGTATGCTTTTGATTCCAGCATGTGTGTCGAGCCAGATTTGATAGGACAACTAAGTCGCTCTAAGACTTTGGTCGAACTGATTTTTGATAACTCAATCGATCTTAGACTTGTAAAATTTTTGTAAACGAGATTGACTGAGAGTCGAACCTGTTTAATAGATTAAAGCTGACCATGGGTCGAGCTTATTAGGACGAATTCGAGTAAGGGTCGGACTTGTTAAAGGAAGAAAGCTGATTAAGAATCGAGCTTATTAGAATGAAGCTGACTAAGAGTTGAGCTCGTTAGAATGAAGTCGACTAAGAGTCGGACTTGTTAAAGGAACAAAGCTGATTAATAATCGAGCTTATTAGAATGAAGCTGACTAAGAGTCGAGCTCGTTAGAATGAAGTCGACTAAGAGTCGGACTTGTTAAAGGAACAAAGCTGATTAAGAATTGAGCTTGTTAAAACGAAGCTGACTAAGAGTCGAGCTTGTTAGAACGAAGTCGACCAAGGGTCGGACTTGTTAAAGGAACAAAGCTGATTAAGAATCGAGCTTGTTAAAATGAAGCTGACTAAGAGTCGAGCTTGTTGAAATTAGTGTAACACAATGTTTGGTCGAATAGAACTGCGATTTTTATTGAAGTACGAACATGCTTACATCAAATGGAAAGCTAGAACTATGACAAATTCAAACTTGGAAACTGCATTAACTTTGAACTGAACTAGGGAACTGAACTAGAAGTAGTATTTGATGAGATGAGTAGCGTGCCATGGATGCTTCAACTCCTCACCATCTGGATGAGCAATCATGTAAGTCCCTTCCTTGATGATTCGAGTAACAATGTAGGGACCTTCCCAGTTGGGAGATAGCTTGTTCTGTTGGGTTCTCCTTCCTGTTGCCACGATCTTTCTTAGCACATGGTCCCCCACTTGGAATGATATCGTCTTCACCTTCATGTCATGGTAACTCTTTGTCCTCTGCTTGTATTTGACCATTCGTAAGTAGGCTGTGTCTCGCTTCTCGTCGATCAAATCCAGGTCGATCAATTTGTTGGTGTCATTCTGCTCTTGGTCGAAGAATACCACTCTGGCTGTAGGAAATAGTAACTCACCTGGAGCCATGGCCTCTGACCCGTATGTAAGAGGGAATGGGGTTTCCCCCGTAGGCCCCCGAGTGGTTGTGCGAACTGCCCAAAGAGCAAGGGGGAGTTCGTCCAACCAGTTACTACGTCGACCTACTAATCCCATCTTGAGTGAGGAGAGGAGAAGTTTATTCGCTTCTTCAGCTTGCCCATTGCCTTGAGGGTAGGCGACAGATGATTGCCAGTGCTTTATCCCTACTCGATTCATTTCTTCCTCGAAAGCTCTGGAGAATTGTAGGCCATTATCTGAAACTATAGCTCGAGGGATCCCGAATCGACACCAGATGAAGTCATGAATGAAATTGATTGCATTTTCCTCTGTGATGCGAGCTAGTGGCTTTGCTTCGACCCACTTAGTGAAATAATCAATAGCCATGATCACATACTTGCAATTTCCACGGGCGGGAGGGAAGGGTCCAATTAAGTCGATGCCCCACATCTCAAATGACCAAGCAGCGATTACTGGAGTTTGCTCCATTGTAGGCAGATGAGGTAGGTTGGCAAACCTTTGACACTGGTCACATTGCTGAACAAAATCATGAGTGTCAGCTCTCATGTGTGGCCAATAATACCCCAACGTGATTAATTTGTCGGCTAGAGTTCTGGTTCCCGGGTGTCCACCACACACTCCACTATGCACCTCGTGCATTAACTGAGTAATTTCATGGGGGTGAATGCACTTCAACAACGGCCTGGTGTATGATCTTCGGAATAGCATGCATCCTTGGATGACATATCTCTGAGCTTTCTTTTTAATAGCTCGAGCTTTCTTCTCATCTTTAGGGAGCTCGTCCTTCTCCAAGTATGCCTTCATCTCCTCGATCCAACACTTGTTGTAAACCCAATTTCTCAAGGGTCTTCTACGCATTGAATTTTGACCATATGCTGGATTCTCGAGGTAGGAGATGGGTTCTTCATGTGGCTCGTCTGTAGTAGCCAATTTTGAGAGTAGGTCGGCCAATTCATTGTCTTCTCAACCAATCCTTTGGATTTCCCAAAACTCCAAGTCTCTTATCAATTCCTTCACCAGGTCGCAGTACTTGATTAGAGTAGAGTTCAGCACCTCATACTCCCCTCTGACCTGATTGACTATTAACTGGGAGTCACAATATGCTATGATTTTGGTCGCTCCAAAGCACTTGGTGTACTCGACTGCTGCCACCAAAGCTTCGTACTCAGCCTGGTTATTGAAGGCCTCAAACATGAACCTCAATGCTTCTTCATAGACTATCCCGGACTCTGGCTCGATCAGTACTATCCCATATCCACTAACATTCTTTGTTGCCGACCCATCTGAGTAAACCTTCCAGCAATCGTCGGGTAGACAAGTGACGGGCTGGGACTCTTGCTCCTTTCCTTTAGCTTTCTCCTTTTGAACTCGCACCTCGCTATCTTCCTTTTTGAACGTTAGCTCGACCAAGAAGTCTGCCAAGGCTTGGGCCTTCAACGCCTTTCGAGGTCGATACTCGATGTCGAATTCTGTGAGAGCAATTGACCAATTGAGTAGACGACCTGAACTTTGTGGCTTATGAAGAATTTTTCTCAAGGGTGCATTTGTAAGCACCATAATTGGATAAGCTAAAATGTAAGCTCGCAGCTTTCTCGAAGCTACGACTAAGGCATATGCGACCTTCTCTGCATTGTAATACCTGCCTTCAACATTTGATAGGGCCTTGCTGACATAGTATATGGGCTTTTGAAGCCCTTCCTCTTCTCGAAGTAAGACTGCTGCAACTGAATGATCACCCACAGACAAGTATACAAACAAAGTCTCTCCAGTAGTCGGGCTGCTCAATAGGGGTGGAGTAGCGAGATACTCCTTGAGTTGTTGGAACGACGAATGACATTCGGTCGTCCATTCAAAATTTTTCGTCCCCCTCAAAGATTTGAAGAAGGGGAGAGACCATTCCGCCGACTTGGATATAAAGCGACCTAGGGCTGCCACCCTTCCATTAAGTCGCTGCATCTCCTTTATACTTGTGGGCTCCTTCATGTCGACTAGAGCCTTGATCTTCTCTGGATTGGCTTCAATACCTCGCTGGGACACCATAAAGCCAAGAAATTTGCCCACTACAACTCCAAATACACATTTGCTTGGGTTAAGTTTCATGTCGTTTGCTCGTAAATTGGCGAACGTTTCCTTAGGTCGACCACGTGACGTCCGGTCTTTGTTTTGATGACCATATCATCGACGTAGGCCTCCATGTTTCGGCCAATTTGTGAGGCAAAGACCTTGTTGACCATACGTTGATAGGTCGCTCCTGCGTTCTTTAACCCGAAGGGCATCATGTTGTAGCAGTAGATGCCACCAGCGGCTTGAAATGCCATCTTCACTATGTCATCCTCATGCATCTTGATTTGATGATAGCCTGAATAGGCATCGTGGAAGTTGAGGGTGGAATGTCCAGCAATAGAATCCACAAGCTTGTCAATCCGAGGTAGGGGGTAGCTGTCTTTTGGGCAAGCAAGGTTGAGGTTGGTGAAGTCGACACACATTCTCCATTTGCCGTTGGATTTCTTCACCATTACCACATTAGCTAGCCAGGTGGTATGTGTGGCCTCTTTGATTATACCTGCACTCAAAAGTTTTTGTACCTCGAGTTTTATAGCCTCTTCCTTGTCGCGAGCAAAGCTTCTTAGCCTCTGAGGTTTGGGCTTTATGGTCGGGTTGACCTCCAGCCTATGAACAACGACCTCCTCCTTGATCCCCTTCATATCCTCTACTCGCCATGCAAAGACATCATTGCTTTCCTTTAGTAGCTCGATGATCTCCACTCTTTCTTCAGGTGACAACTGTTTTCCAATTTGGATCTTTTGCTCAGGATAGGAAGGGATTGTGATCACTACTTCCAACTCGTCTACAGCCTCTAGCTCTAGACCATCTCTGAATTACAGGGTCTCAATGATGATCTCTCTAACCCTATGTCTTTCTTCGGCCCCCAAGTGGGGAGCTTCCTTAGCAATCATGTCATCCAGTTCATCTGCGATCTCACTGGTGGTGGCCCCCGAGTTATTATCGACTTGGAGGCATAGCTCGCATATGAAGACTTGGTCGACCATAACTGTATCTGGATCAACCCTGGTGACCTCGGAGTGACGTGTCGACTCAGTCATGACCTCGTCATGTGAGCGATAGGTCGACTCTTCCACACTGGTGATTGTAGATAGTTGAGTAGTTTTGGTGACAGATTTAGATATCTTCAAGTATCCCTCCGATGTTTCAATCTCTAAGTCCCTCTTCTTTCTTTCTTGAAGGACATGGTCCAGGTATGCTCGAGCTGTACTTTGTACACAGTCGACTCCAGCAAGCGTGGGAAATTTAACTCACTGGTGGGGAATTGAGGCCACCATCCCAAGTGCGACCTGGCCAGGAATACCAAGAATTGCAGCGTAATCACTATTCACGTCAATTACAATAAATTTTACCTTGGATATGACCCTGTAGGGGTGTTGGCCTATGTCGACATCCAACTCAATCTGTCCTTTGGCATCGACCCGGTGGTTGGTAAAGCCCTCCAATCTGCCATCATACCGCTCGAGCTGTTCATTTGCAAGCACCATCTCCTGGAACATCTTGTAGAACAAAATATCCTTGCAGGCCCCCGTGTCTATCAAGAGTCTGCTCGTCGTACACCCATCTATTAATCCTGGGATAACGAGAACTTGCTCTCTAGCTGCCACATTGGTTGCCAGCTCGTCCGGGTAGAAACTAATCACCTCGTCTCTGATATAGCTTCTTGGGGGGACATAAGGTGCCTTGCTGAGCTGGAATATTTTGTGTTTGATGGCAGTGTTACTAGCTTGTTCTGTGATGACGCCCAAATTCATCCTAGGTTGCCTCGGCTCTGGATGTCCACCCGCAGGTCGCTCACCACCGCCTGTTTGAGGCCTTTTCACATATGCATCGAGCCTTCCCTGATCGATCATCCTCTGAATGATACGCTTCAAACTCATACAATCCTCCGTAGTATAGCCTGTATCTTTGTGATACTCGCAGTACTTGCTGTTGTCCCTTCTGAACTTGTTTGCTGGGTTCATAGGGCCAGGTGGGCCTAGCTCGACTGCATTCATTATTTCAGTTCGACTCACCGTTAGGGGAGTGAAAGCCTCGAGCACTTTTTCAGTCTCCCTGGTTCTATTCTTGCCATTTTTATTGTTTCCCCCATTCTTGACTGAGTCCTTCTTATCATAGTCAGCGACCTCAGCCTTGGGGCCTTTCCCATTTTTCTTTTCTTTTCTCTCCTCGGCCAATGCCACATTGTAGACCTTCTCGAACAACTCTTGTCGAGTAGTCACAGTTCTAACTGTCAGCTCGTAGTCCATATCAACAGAAGTAATTCCACTCCTGAAACAATTGATCACCTCCCTGTCTGTGAGGTCCTCCTCGATCTTGTCGAACATCTCTTTAAACTTGGTGTAGTAGCTCATCGAGCTTTCATTTTTCCCTTGCACCAAGTTGTTTAGATCGGTGACTGTCATCTTCCGAGCTCCAGCAGTCGAGAAGCGATCAAGAAATTTCCTCCTCATGTAAGTCCAAGTCGAGATGTAACCTGGTGCCAAGCCATTGAACCAAGTGAGTGCTGCCCCAGTGAGTGTGCTTGTAAGTGCCTTGCACATCATGTCATCCTCGTTGGAGACAAATCACATGGTAGCCTCCAAGTGTTGTATATGGCTTTAGTTGCACCTGAATATTTTTCTAGGACAGGCAATCTGAAACCTGGCGGAGGTCGACGGTCGAGCAACTCCTTGGCCAAGGGTCGAAGAGCAAAACCGTCTCGCTCGTCCTTTCTAACATCCTCCTTTTTGTCGGCCTCCCATTGCTCAAACTTCCTCTTCTATAGGAGTCATTCTCTTCCATTTGGCATGTCGTCCCTAGCCTGGGAGACGTCGTTTGACCTTTGCCTTTCTTCTCGATGATGTTCTCTCCCAGAGTTGGCTCTGTGCCTATCACTCCTAGGAAGAGTTATCTCTCTGTTTCTCCTGTCCCTGTGAGAAGGTGACCTCACGAAAGGAAGTGGCGACCTGCGCCTTTCATCTCTAACGGGCGACCTGCGCCTATCATCTCCAAGCGGCAACCTGCGCCTACCTTCTCCAACTGGCGACCTGCGCCTATCTTCTCTGTGGGATTGCGACCTTTCAGTCCTGGCAGGCCTATTTCTCTCGGCCTCTCTTCGCCGTCTCAGCTCTGATTCAGCTTCCTGCTCCCGATTGGTGTTGAGGTGACTTATCAGGTCGTCTGATGGGACTGGTATGTGAGACCGAATGTGAGGAATGATCTGTCGATCATCATTTTGCTGAGCACTTCCCCCTTGTCTTACACTCCTTTCATGCGAGGGAGCTGCCCTTTCTGACCTCCTATCAGTCTGCTCCGGTTCCTCCTCCATAGCTAACAACTCTGCTAGAATCTGAGCTCGTTCTAGCAGCATTTCCTTCCTGCTTAGGGGATTAGATGAGGGACCTGCCCTGTCCCCTGCAGCCATTCGACCCGTGTATCATTTTGGAAGAGGTGGGGCTCCCTGCCCGTCCATATGACGTTTGTCCTTTCTCCTACCATCTGGTAAACCTCTGCCATCAGCAACACTGTTAGAGCGGGTCGCTCAAGCATGATGGCGAGGTGGAGGGGGAGGAGGCAAGTAGGCATTTCCAGCATTGGTATTAGCATTAGTGTTGGTGTTGACATTCCCTTCATTGGGTTCGTCCGAAGCGTCAGAAACATGTCTGTCTACCGTCACCATGATTGTAGGTTGAGAAAACTTTCGAGGTCAAGTTATGCACATTTCCCGGCAATGTAACCAAACTGATGCCGCAGAAAATGTGCTTATCAATCTTCCTCCACGTGGCAAAACTATTCACCTGACTCCTTGACCTGAAACCAGAACCCACGACTAGCCGGATTTATCTCCGGCTTAGACCCTCGAGCGTGAGAGTAAGTATGTGTATTGGAGAGCAAATAATGTATTGAACAAAGATGATATTCAAATGACAAAATTGTAGTTACCTTGGAACCGTTGTAGTGGTAATGTATAATAGTTGATGAGTGTGGTATATTTGGTGGGGCTACACGAGCTCCGTGATTCGTGGGACAGATACATGTTGTGAGAACGTGTCCAGGGATGGCTCTTGAATTATAGGGAACCAGTTATGGAAAGAATTGGAACACGTGCGCCTGTAACCGTTAGGTCGACGCTCGCTTAGCAGGTCGAGGTCGCCATTTGGGGTTGGGCCGACCTGCCTGACGGGTAGGGCTGAACCGTACCCGAAGTAGAACCTGGATCGTGAGGTCGAACTAAGTTAGGTCGGGACCTGGTAGGTCGGACAAGGAACTTAAGTCGACTGATCCATAAGATAAGATGGGTCTTGAGCCATGTAATAATTGGGCCTAGCCCACTGAGAATGTGGTGGCAATAATTGTTTGAGGATTGGGCTTTACTCGCTTGGCCCAGCTCGACACTTTTGGTAATCCCAAATTGTATTCCAAAATAAATGCCTATTCTTATTTAAATGACAATTTTAAAAAAATGTTATAAATTTTTATGACAAAGATGCTTTGATATTCCCACTATTCCTTTTTAAATTTTAGTTTTGTAAATATATAATAAAATATCAAAAAATGGGTAAAAATCATTATGCATGTGATAGGGTTTTTAAGAAAATAAATATTTTTTTAAAAAAATAATTTCATTTTAAAATGGGTCAATAATAAACATCAAAAGCATTATGCTTCCTGCCAAGGTGAATTGAAGATTTATTTTCTTTTTCGTTCGACTCGCCTTAATAAAGACCTCACAAAATGACAATATTTTTATATTATTTATCTTACTCATTATCTTTTCTACTTTTCTTTTAAACTCAAAACACTAATCAACTTACTATTCTCTCACTTATTATCTGTTATATTTTATTTTTCACTACTATAAACACAGTATTTTTTCACGGAAAATTCCGTTGGTAACCAGGGAATTTCGTGGGTAAAATTCATTTACCCACGAAAAATGTCTGTAGTACGTCCGTGGGTAAATTTTTGTGAGTAATACCCACGAAATATTCCGTGGGTAATACCCACAGAATATCCGTCGAAACACAAATATTTCCGTCAGAAAATAAGGAAAAATTCCAACGGAATTTTTTTTTCGGTTGCCGGTTTAAAACTTCGTCGGAGCTTACCGACGGATAATTCCGTGGGTAATATTATTAACTACCTACGAAATTATCCCTGGCTAATCAATATAACTTACTTGCGAAAATTTTCTTGGGTAATTTTTTGTTATTTAATGTTAATCTTACCCACGAAAATTTTCGTGGGTAATGTCAAAATTTCCGTGGGTAAGGACTTTATTTTTTAATAAAAATATTACCCATGGAAATTTCCGTGGATAACACAGAATTGAAAAAATTATATATTTCAAAATTCAAAAAACCACCATTAAATATGTAACATAACATTCACCATCCAAACAACATACAAAATAGTTGAACAATATCAAAACAATATCTTCAAAACAATATCTTACGAACCAAATAAAACTTCTACATACAATTCTAAAACAATATAGCATATTACAAATCAAGATGTGATCAAAAGTTCATTAAAGACAGTAATAAAATCGAGTCGGTCTGGGGAGAAACGCGTTTCTCCGTGCTTCTGGAGAAACGGGGCTTGTTTTGTCGCGCGACATCATAAGCCGCTCTGGATATACTTTCATCACTTCGGATATCCGAAGCTTTGGAAAGGATATCCGTGCTTTGAAAAGGATATCCGTAAACCAAATATTTTTTCTGGATATCCTTTACAAAGCTTCTGGATATCCAGAACATTGAATATGGATATCCAGAAGCTTTGAAAAGGATAGCCAGAAAAAATATTTGGGTTCTGGATATCCTTTCCAAAGCTTCTGGATATCCTTTACAAAGCTTCTGGATATCCTTTCCAAAGCTTCTGGATATCCAGAAGCTTTGGAAAGGATATCCAGTTGTGGTGGCTAAGTATGTCGCGCGACAAAACAAGCCCCGTTTCTCCAAAAGCGACGGAGAAACGCGTTTCTCCCCAGATTTTGTGAATAAAATCGCATATACAAACTATTTAAATAAAAATAAAATAATATCAATTAAAAATCAAATCTTGACAGATGTCAAAGCAGATTTAGGAACCACACTTTCTGTTCCGCCATTCTTGCCACAGTCATCACCCTCTTCTCCATTTGTGATACCTAGAAGGTGTTAGAGACGAGTACAAGAAAATTTTAATAAGAAACTAAAAGGAGAACGACTATTGCCTAGATATATTACCACATTCACATGTTTCAATTTAAGCAAAATTGTTTAAAGCTTAAAGTTGGGACATAACTTGAACCTTAAAATAGTTTAGGGAACAAACTCGTTTATCACTCGAACTATCTCATGTTATCCCTGAATGAGAAAGGTAATATTCATAATACACAGACCAGAGCAATCCATGCCTGTGTAAGAATGTTAGTTTACTGAGAAGCCTTCCCGTGTATACAAAATTAGGTCATGAGGACTGTTAACTATTGTAAAAGATGTAATTTCATTTAGAACACCTCAGAAACAGAAACTCTATGTGTGTGTTTATGTGAACCATGTCACTGTTGAAACTCACACGGTCACAACACACGGCATGGAGAAATAATTTTCCCTTATATTAATCATGGATGCAGTACACAATATATATACAACCCTAATACAAAACTTAGTAAGGAAAGGCTAAAAACCTTGTGATATACATCCTAAAATATATACAATCATTATCTAAATATAGCACGATATTCCCAAATACCCGAGATATGCAAATCTCGGCTTATACCCCCCCTCAAGCTAGACGGCCAAAAGGAAGACGAAGCTTGGTAGATAGATCCTGAAAACGTGGCTTGGACAACCCTTTGGTGAATATGTCGGCCAATTGATCAGTAGTTGACACGTAGTGGAGCCGAAGAAAACCACGAGTAACCAACTCGCGAATAAAATGGTAATCAATCTCAATGTGACGTGTGCGAGCATGAAAAACCGGATTGCGAGCCATGTGGAGAGCAGAGAGATTGTCACAAAATAATGATGGAGGCGGAAAAGGAAGCCGAAGTTCACGGAACAAATAACTAAACCACCGAAGTTCCGCGGTGGTAGTGGCAAGGGAACGGTATTCAGCTTCACTACTAGAGCGAGAAACCGTTGATTGTTTCTTGGCAGTCCAAGACACAAGATTTGGGCCAATGAAAATACAAGCACCGGTAGTAGACCGACGATCATCGGGATCGCCTGCCCAATCAGCATCAGAGTATGCACAGATAGCAAGAGAGGGGGACCGATGGAAGATAAGACCCAGTTGAGACGTACCTTTGACAAAGCGTAGGATACGTTTTGCAGCAACTAAGTGAGTCGTGCGGGGTTGATGCATAAATTGACAGACTTGGTTGACAGAAAAAGCAATATCTGGGCGAGTCAAAGTGAGATACTGCAGGCCACCAACTAAACTCCGATAAGTAGTAGGATCGGGTATAGGATCACCATCAAGTCCGGACAACCGAGAACCAGGTATTGTTGGCGATGAAGATGGCGTGCAGTCAGTCATGTTGAAACGGGCGAGAAGATCAGCCACATAGCGTGACTGCCGAAGGTGCAAACTGTCCCCTGAGCGTGTAGCTTCCAGTCCGAGAAAGAAACTCAAAGGACCCAATCTGCGACTGTCAAAGGTGGTACATAGAGTATCAATAACCGATGATATGACAGCGGGAGAAGAGCCAGTCACAATAATGTCATCCACATAAACCAAAATGATGGTGGTGTCCGTGGGAGTATGGCGGATGAACAACGAAGAATCGGAACGACTGTTAAAAAATCCAAGCCGTATAAGAAAATCATGTAAACGTTGGAACCAAGCACGCGGGGACTGCTTCAAGCCATAAAGTGCCTTGTGAAGTTTGCAAACATAATCAGGATGGACAGCATCAGCAAACCCCGGGGGTTGTTTCATATAGACTTCTTCATGAAGAAAACCATTGAGAAACGCATTACGAACGTCCAGTTGCTGTATATCCCAAGATCGAGAATGTGCCACTGTGAGGACTGTACGAATGGTGGAGGGTTTTACAACAGGACTGAAGGTCTCATCATAATCGAGACCGGCTTGCTGAGTGAATCCCTGAGCAACCAATCGTGCCTTGTGGCGGTCGAGGGAACCATCAGCTTTCCGCTTGACCTTAAAAATCCATCTACACCCAACAATATTCATCTGAGAATGAGAGGGAACAAGAGACCAAGTCCCGTTTTTGTGAAGAGCAGAAAGTTCTTCCTGCATAGCAGCCTGCCAATGAGGGAAATTGGAAGCTTGCTTTAGAGTGCGGGGTTCATAAAAGGGATCCTCCTGAATAGCAGTAAGACTATACTGGATAGAGACAGGAGAAGTAGCATCCAGAAGTTCGTGAACATCACGAAAATTACGAGGGGAAGTGGATGCAGTGGTAACGTATGTCACATGGTCTCGCCGTAGTAGGCCCCGAGCGTGGGAGAGAGGGAGAACTGGCAGGAGAAACCAAAGGAGTCCGAACAGAGGCTGACCGATCAGATGGGCTGTCGTGCACAGAAGCGGAAACTCCAGTATGGTCCGCAGGAAGGGGCGGAAGCTGGAATGGAACTGGAGTGTTGCAGAACACAGGTCTGTGCTGAAACTGAGCCGTAGATGGGACAGAAGAGGGAGCAGACTGGGCTGGTGGCTGGACAGCAGGTGCGTGCATAGGGTGTGGATCAACATGATGATCCGAAAAAGCTGTGGCAGGAAGCGACATCCACTGTGTACACCGAGAGCAAGCTTTATTGACTAGAGGGTCTTGCCATGGAAAATTAGTCTCATCAAACACAACATGGCGAGATAAATAAACTTTTCTAGTAACCAAATCCATACATCGATATCCTTTATAAACAAGATCATAACCAAGAAAGATACAATGAATTGATTTTGGCATAAGTTTATGTGCATTGGTAGGGACAACATAAGGAAAACACGAACAACCAAAGACTTTAAGAAAGCGATAATCAGGTTTACGCTTCCACAATTTTTGATAGGGAGACACAAACTTATGCTGACGCATTGGAAGACGATTGATAAGATACACAGCGGTGTTGAAAGCTTCTAGCCAGAATTTAAAAGGAACTTTGGCTTTGGCCATAAGACACAGACCCATTTCGACAATATGTCGATGTTTGCGTTCGACTACACCATTTTGTTGAGGGTTGTAAGGCAACGAAATTTGATGTTTGATGCCAACTTTGTGAAGAAAGCTGACAAAGGCCCGACTAGTAAACTCACCTCCCCCATCAGTTTGAACAGTTTTAACGGTGTGAATAGCAGAGATCTTTCGAGATAATTGATTTTCAATTTGTGTTTTCAATGTAGAGAAAATGGTGGTGACATTAGATTTATGAGTCATAGGAAAAATCCACACAAATCGAGAAAAATCATCAACAATAGAAAGATAATACCGAAAACCATTTAATGAATTAACCGGAGCGGGGCCCCAAACATCCAAATGAAGCATATCTAAGGGATTGAAAGCATTAAAAGTTCGAGATGGAAAAGGTAACTGGCTAGACTTTCCTAGAGGACACCAGTGACAACAGTGGTGTTCATCAAACTTTCTAAGTAAAGGTAAACTAAACTGCTGACATAAAATTTTTAAAACAGGAGTAGAAGGATGACCCAAGCGAGCGTGCCACGTTTCTTGACTTGACCGTTCACCAAGGAGAGCAACAGGACTAGTGGGAGACTCGGAATCGAAAGACAGCTTGTAGAGACCGCCATAATTACTGCCAGAAAGAAGAATTGCCTTCGTCTGATTGTCCTTAACACGAAAACCACAAGAATCAAGTTCAAAGAAGCAGTTATTATCCTTAGAAAATTGACTAATGGACAATAAAGGTCGATGAATAAGAGGGACATACAGCATGTTACGAAGGTGAAAAGAGCGATTTTTAAAGTGAAAGGCAAAATTACCAATGCGAGATATTTTTAACTTAGAGCCATTAGCAATAGTGATTGTATCTTTACCTGGATATGGGTAGGAGCCAGAGAACGAGGACGGGTCATCGGTGATGTGATTCGTCGCACCCGAATCAAGGATGTAAAGATCTCTATGAGCTGTATAAGCTGAGTAGGTTCGACAATCTCGAGCACTATGACCATAGTTGAAACACATTTGGCACTGAATATCGGACTGACGAGAATAGCCCTGTCCATTATTGCCGCTGAAACCACCACGAGACTGACCATCACCCGTATTACCTCGGTTTCTGTATTGACCATTCCCACGATCGTAGCCTTGATTATTGTTGTTGTTCCAGGAACCACCTCCCTGACCACGATTGTTGTTGTTGTTGCTGTAACCACCACCTTGCCGATTACCATTGTTGCCATTGCTGCGATTGTTGTTGTTGTTACGACCACCATTATTGGTTCGATTTCCATTAACTCGTTGTTGGCCACCACCACTACCATGATTGACAACAAAGTGTGCCTCAGACACAACAGGAACAAGAGTAGAGGAAGGGGCAGAATGTAGGGCCGCACTTCTTGTGTCATGTGCGAAAATTTTTGTAGAAGCATCTCCTCCTTGAGGAGTAAATCATTTAACACATCCAGAGTAAGCGACTCAGTGCATGAACAAGGCGGTGGATGTGAGAAACTCCTTGTATTCTTGCCCAAGGCCTCCAAGAATACGTTGAATAAGTACGCCATCAAGGAGCACCGCAGCAGCAAGTAAGGGCATCCCGAGAGTTGAGAGGCGAGAAAGAAGATAGTCGCAATAGATGTGTCTCCCGCCTTTTTGAGTTCATGAAGTTTTTCTTTCAAGTTCTCTCCGCAGCGAATGTGGCGCCAAAACGTTTTGCTAATATCGCCTGCCGCAGGAGCAAAAGACGCAAGAGTTGAGATAAGGTTGAAGTGCAGGGGTAACCGTCCCTTTAATCCAACCACAGATTAGATCCGTCCCTATTGTCCACAAAGCATGGTTTGGATTAACAGTCCCATCTGGATTTGTAGCCGGTGGTGGTTGTGGGTCAATGATAAATAGCAGTTTGTGAGTTCGAAGAAGGGTTTTGAAAAGAGTACTCCAATTGACGTAGTTCTCTTTGGTCAAAAAGGTTTGGCCCATAATGGCGTTGGGATTGTAGAATATAGGGAGGCCAGGAGAGGAGGGATGGTGGCCGGAGGAGGAGCCATCAGAGCCGGGAGTTTGTCCTGTCATGGCGGCGAAGGAGGGCAGACGGAAAGAGAAAAAGAAAAGGGTATACCTAACCCTAGATCGGAATTAGACTGATACCATGTTGAAACTCACACGGTCACAACACACGGCATGGAGAAATAATTTTCCCTTATATTAATCAAGGATGCAGTACACAATATATATACAACCCTAATACAAAACTTAGTAAGGAAAGGCTAAAAACCTTGTGATATACATCCTAAAATATATACAATCATTATCTAAATATAGCACGATATTCCCAAATACCCGAGATATGCAAATCTCGGCTTATAGTCACAAGAGTCAAGGACTCTTAAACCCATAATCCAGATTAATAAGCCATTTTAACCCATTTGAGATGAAAATCCCCTTAAACCCCAACCTTAACGGCCGCTGTTAAAACTTTACTGGCGTTAATGATTTCTCTCCCCTCGCTCTACCCTCAATCTCTTCCGATTTTCTCTCCCCTCGCTCTACCCTCAACAACAACCCAATCCAACCACAAACTCCCATTTTTTCCTCCAAATCCCACCCAGATATGGAGAATTTCCGCCATTCCCAACAGCAATTTCTTGATTTCTGAAGCAAACCTAGTTGAGGCGACCACTGAACAACTGGTTGATTTGGAGCCTCAATCGAATCTATTGAAGCCTAATTTAGGGAGATCGAGCATGGTTGATTTGGAGCGGTGTTGGAAGTTGAGGGGGAATTGGATGTCGCCGGTTGGTTTGGTGTGAGGGAGAGAATCCGTAGTTGTCTTGGCCGGAGAGGGAGAGGCTAGGTTGAGGTGAAGGAGACGATTGAGGGAGGTAGCCGGTGAGGACGCTTTGCGATTAGAGAGAGAGCGTTTCAATCCGTTTAGAGAGAGAGAGAGAGTTGTTGTGAGAGAGAAAGTCTGTGAGTGTTCTTGTTATTGTTTTTTTTTTATTTTTTGTATTTTGGAATAAAAAAATTATTTCATTACCCATTCAAACCTAAATTGAATTTTGACCTTGTTCATCAATTGTGAGAAAGGGCCTTTATCAGGTCTTATAGACAGTGGTATAGGACCTGCCATTGTGTGAAAAATTTTGTTTTGAGACACTTGATTTATTGTTTTTTTGTGAATAACAATGTGGCAAATGGTATGGTACCTGACAACATCATATACACAGATATAAGGCCTTTAATTGGTCCTATAGCAACTGGTATAGGACCTGGCAACATCAAATACACAGATATAAGCCCTTTGAATGGTCCTATAGCAACTGGTATAGGACCTGGCAACATCAAATACACAGATATAAGCCCTTTGAATGGTCATATAGCAACTGGTATAGGACCTGGAAACATCAAATACACAGCTAAAAGAACTTTAAATGGTCCTATAACAAGTGATATAGGACTTGGCAACATCATATACAAAGCTTTAAGACCTTTTAATGGTCCTATAGCAAGTGATATAGGACTCGCTCTATTATGCATTTCATTGTATGTCCACTTGTTTTGCCTATGATTTTATAAAGGGGATGTACTAGTTTGCACTAAATTAAATTATATAAAATGTTGTGTATATCATGTTATAAGGTCCTATACCAACTGCTATAGGACCTTTCAAAGGCTTTATAGCAACATCATATACAAAGCTATTTGCTAAGTGAAATAACATATATATAGGACCTACTGACTATACGACATTCACAATCACATTAACAACAACTATTTTAGGATATAAAAACTCCAGTAACCAAAATTCTAAAAAGAGTATCAATGTATAATATTCAGATCAATGGTGTAAAATGTCAAACAAAAAGCAATAAGAACTTTGAATGGTCCTATAGCAACTGATATAGGACCTGTCAACATCATATACAAAGCTATAACCCCTTTAATTGGTCCTATAGCAATTGTTATAGGATCTGTCAATATCATATATAAAGCTATAAGACCTTTGAATGGTCCTATAGCAATTGGTATAGGACCTGTCAATATCATATACAAAGCTATAAGCCCTTTAGTTGGTCCTATAGCAACTGGTATAGGACCTGACAACATCATATACAAAGCTATAAGCCCTTTAATTGGTCCTATAGCAACTGGTATAGGACCAACAATAAAATGTTAAAACACTAATAAGAGGTCTTATAGTAACAGGTATAAGACCTATTATTAGTCATACACAAATTGTAAGAATAATAACACATGGTCTTATACCATCAAAAAACAACATAAACAACAACACTAATAAGAGGTCTTATAGCAAAAGGTATAAGACCTGCTATAAGTCATCTACAACATCATAAACAACAACAGAAAAGAGTCAAAATGACCAAATTCAAATTCGAAAGTGAGAAATTCACACACTAAATTTGAACTCTTGAAAACCCAATTTCAAACCCACAAACCAAATTTCCTTAAAACAAAATTCAAAAAGATCAAGAAATTCAAACACCAAATTTCAATCAATTATCAAGAAAACCTAGATAATAATCTTGCTCCCCAAACATACCGCAACTTGCTCCCCAACAAAACAAATGCTTACATAACATACACACATTCATTCTGTTTTAGAGATAGAGAGAGAGAAATAGAAAGATTGAATTTTTAGAGAGAGAAAGAGAAGACTCCTTCAAAGTTCCACCCCTACTACTAACTCATTTCATTCTCTCCTCCCTGTTCACTGCATTAGAGAGAGAAAGAGAAGACTCCTTCAAAGGGTATCCATATTATTGATTCAATTGCACAATTACTGAAACATTGGATAAGGAATTGAGTTTTCTTTGTTGTTGCTTTAAGTTGAATTTGGTTGATTTGCATGAGTTTTTGTTCCTTCAAGATCTTGAAAACCCAAATCCTCGTCAACAATGGCGTCGGCTTCGAAATCTTTCCTCCATTGGAGGCATTTGAGGAGCATTGTGAGCGATTCTTGGACTCGGAAGTCTCTGGCCCGGAGCATGAATTAAGCGATGATTGACGGTATAGTTAACGGAGCCGTCAATTGGTTTGGCCGGTATATGATTATTGGGGTTTAAAGGGATTTTGATTTGAAATATAAAAAGGGGGTTGTCTTTTTAAATTTGGAATGGGTTTTGATGGGATATGATTTGAGATATGTGGGTAAAGAGGAATTTTTCCTAGTCACAACACTGCATGATGTCATTGTCCCTTCGTTACATGATATAAAACCAGTAAAATCCACAAGAAAAAACAACTGAACCATAAACAAAAACTTTATGGACACTGGCTCAAGTGTCAAAAGGCCAGTTATAGGGAATTTCCAAGTGTTGCGTCTCTTAGCGGAGCATTAAGTACTTGATGAAGGGTTGAAATTGTTGCGTTTTTGGCAGGATGTTGAAGCATTTGAGTTTTGGATGGAAAACCAAGTTAGGGTAGCATCTTAAAAATGATTGGTCACCAATTTCTTTTTAATTGTGGTGTCAAATTGTATAACTCAAGAGGCTACAATGGAACAAAAGAAAAAAAAACATGGAACCTTATATGATGATGTGAGAAATATTTACAGAGCAGATCTCTGCAAAAAAAGATCACAAATAACATTTGGACTATCTTCTCCCAAAGTTCTACTGATGTCAATCCCAGTTCTTCGAGCAACAAAAGGAAACTTGTCAATTAAAAATATGTGAGGATATTTTTTCGGGGTGATTATATTTGGAGGACCAATATCCTTTTACAAATTAGTCCCTGAAGTTGCAAACCTCTGACGGGGTTAGTCCTTAGACCTATTGGGAACTCACAACTCCATGGATAAGTGTGTGAAAAAAAATTCAACCAGAAGATCCACCAGTGATAAAAAGTTGTGGTGAGATGTATTATCAATTCAAATGACAGAGAAGCAGAAGAGAGAATGTGAGCATTTGACTGAGAGGGTAGTGAGGTATATGGCCTGATGAGCCCGGATCTACTGGACCGGGCCCGCGCTCGGTCTAGTCCAAGGAACCAGTGACGTAGCAGTTCCTAGACCGTTGGAGGGAAGACCGCGGACAAATAGGCCCTTGTGGTCAAGACCGCGTCCCTCCTCGCGTCATCCCCATCGGGGACCATGGGGACCCTGTTCGCTGGTTCCGTGCCCGCAGGAGTCATGCCCGCATCAACCGTGCTCGCGTCTTATATCTTTGACCACGGGCACAACGTTGACCGCGGGCACATGCTGCTTCCCGGTTAATGTCAAGCCTTACTGAGCAAGTTAGCTTACTGGCTCTGACAGGCCACTTGCCGGCTCCCCCATCACGCATTCAATGCGGCTCAGTCCGGCGCCTACTATTCCATTTAATGCACTAAGCCGGCTACACGGCTCATGTCACTTTCAGCCATGTCCCCTGGACAGTCAATGTTCCCTCCCTGACAGGACCAATTAGCTGCGGACACGTGTAGCTGGTCAAATACCAAAGTGCCCCCTAGGGCTGATCTCATTGCTTACCTCAACTAAGCACCGCCTCATTGCCTATAAATAGAAGGCCTTTACCCCCTTGGGCAAGGTAAGTTCCATATACAATTGAGTAAGCTCTATTACTCTCTAAACCTAAACACACACACACTCCAAAGGTATTCAAAGCCTTATTACTCAGTATTCTTACTCTCACACCCGAGGGCCTGAGTTGGAGTAACATCCAACTTTGACCTTAACGGTGCTTGTTTGTGTTGTGATCTAGGTACATCAAACCACCAAATATATCCTAGCCAGATATCCTTGAACCGCTCCTGACCCCGAAAGCTGTGGCGTCATCAGTGGTTCCATTGCCGGGAAACCGACTTTCTTTCGTTTTCTCGTTAAAAATCTTTTGTTTTCAAGGCACCTCACGTGTCCTAAACAAATTCAAAGGCCGAAAGGCTCTTCTTTTTACATCACTAAGTTTTTCCCGTTTAAAACTTTTGTTTTCGTACACACCTTGTAGTCTAAACAACCGACCGTCAAAAGACACTTCTTTTCGCTTATTTTCGTCTTTCCGAGACATGTCTCAAATTCGAAAAATGCCGGTCATTTGACCCTAGAGGAGGAGAACCAAGCCGAACCCTCCACCACCAATAGGGAAAGGCAAACCAACTCTGTTTTCAATGCATGGGGGCCCATTCTCACCTCAAAATCCCCACTCAACGAGTTCTACACCGGTTAACCGAGGAAGCCCGTCCGAGAAAGCCCAGCCTTACTAAACAATAGCCCAAAACTCCCCAAGCTCATATAAAAAACACCACTCTAACCACCCCACTTTCCCCGCAGCAAATCCCGAGAAGGAAGGAAATCCCGGCCTCCAAGTCCAAACTCGGTCGCGGAAGCCATGGCCATCAAGGATGCGGAGATGGAAATGTTTGAAATAGAGGCCAATGGAGGGCTACAGTTCCCTCAAGGGTCACAAAGGTTCTCCCAACGAGCTCCCGCTAACTCGCTTGCTAGACAAGCTGTGGGGGCAAACCGGGTTGACCCAGCCCTTGAGCGCGGACAAACCGGCCAAACGGAGCGTGGTGCATGTAGAGGATAGCGAGGAAGTGGGGGAAGAGGCACGGTCAAACCGCCGTGCGAGGTCCAAAGCCGCACCCTTGGCTCCGGCCAAGGAGAAGGCCGTGGCTCCACGAGCTAAAAAGCGTAAGGTTGATGATCGTAACCCCGAGTTTGTGGAATTTATGCAGTAAGATGTGGGAAACCCATCGAAGGCCGCCCAGTGTGGCCGCACCATGGACGCCTTCGCCGATAAAATTGCGCGGGCACCGATCCAAAAGGGCAAACCCCCGCATGGACACCTATGACGGATCCAAAAATGCCAAGAGTCATATGGGAAGATTTGAGGGCCGATGGCTTTATTCTCCGCGGACGAGTCGCTGATGTGCAAAGCTTTGGCCGCGACCTTCACCGGCAAGGCCCTATCTTGGATGCTAGCCCTCAAGCCCCGGTGTATCCAAATATTCCGCCCGCCCGTAGTTCTCTTCCTCAATGCCTTTGCCGGAGCAGTGTGCCCGCTAGACCAAAGACAGATCTTGTCCGTGTCAAGGTGCACCAAATGAGCCTACAAAAGATTATATATCCCGGTTCAGAAGGTGAGCGAGGAGATTGTGGACTGGGACGAAGGAGATATCGATTATGTTTTGAGGGCGGCCTCGGTTCCTCCTTCCTCAAAATGAATTTTGCCTCCAAAGAAACCTAAATCAAATGGAGGAAATGTATGAAAGGGCCTCGGCCATTGCCTCCGCCGAAGAACCTAGTGTGCTCCGCTCCTCGAGCTTCGCGAAGGAAAGGATAAGCCAAGTCCAGGAGACCACCCTGCAGCCTCGCTCACACCAATAATCGTGGCAAAAACAGAGGCCGGGATCGAAAGGCTCAAAAAGGCCATGGCCGAAACAGCTATTACAGAGCTCACCGACCCAAGGGTGGTGATCATGAGAGCCTCGTACTTTCCCCGCTCCTCCCCCATGCTTCGAAAGCCAAATGAGAGGAGTAGACTTAAGTTCTGTGAGTATCACAACGACCACGGGCACGGAATCGAGGACTGTTTCCACCAAGCGAGTAATCCAGCAGAAAATCAATAACGGGAGCTAACCAAGTGGGTTAAGGGAAACAATATCGCCCCCAATAACAATGATCGCCAATGGGCACGACACACGCGGGGACCGCATTTAAATGAAAGAGATAATAATGATGACGATTTTGGGGACTATGACATTAACTTCATTTGGGAGGAGCCTCCTCTAGTAGGCGCTTGTCCCTCCAAATTCGGACATTAGAGAAGGTTTTCTCCATCCCCGCCCGGCTCCGGAGGAAGAGCAGAAATTGGGTTCAAAAGGAGTGAACTTGCCTCCACCCTTTTTCATTCCACACACCACTCACCCTCGTAATGAGAATCAACCGGGCAAACATAGGCCGAGTGTTGGTAGATACTGGAGCTGCCCGCGACATACTCTATTACCATACTTTGATTGGAATGAGAATGACGGAAGCACATCTCACTCCATATGCGGGCATGCTCGAGGGCTTCACCAACCACGCTGTAAGGGTAAAGGGGACGATTGTGTTTGACGTAGCTATTGGGGAAAAACCCATGCGTAAGACGGCCAAGATAACTTTCATGGTGGTCGATCTTCCTTCCCAATACAATGCCATTCTCGGCGTAATCGTCAGCCGAATTGGGAATAGTTGCGTCCGTCCCCCACCAAAGGGTGAAATTTAACACCCCGGGCGGGGTTGCTACCATCAAGAACCAGCCCGGGAGATTCCTCCGAGCACTGGAGGAAAAAAGGAAAGAACAGAAAGGCCAGACCTCCTGCCCGCAGATAGAGGGCGAGGACAAAATAATAGAGGGAAAAGGCGAGGACAAGTCAAAAAAGGGGAAAGCTCTTGCACTCCCGCCGCCACCCGTACCGATTGGCATGCTTTCTTTCCATTCCACGAAGGTGGAGCTCAAGATGAGCAGAAAATCGAAGCAGTTGGCTGCCCCTGTTAAGGGAGGTTATATTGATCGAGGAATAGAGGGGGAAATTGACCGTGATATCATATACTCAATAGCAACACTGACCAAGGCTCAGGTCAACCCCCCAACTATTGTCATTGACTCCCTGCACAATCGAGAAATCAGCGACCTTCAACCTAACGACGAGCTCAAGGAGGTGATAATCAATCCCCACTTCCCCGAGCAAACAAGCTAAGGTCAATGAAATTCACAAATGAGGAGAGAAGGATACCTATTGAGTTCCTTAGAGCAAATTGCGATGTGTTCGCTTGGAGGGTGGAAGATATGCAAGGCATCGCCGAGGACGTGATCCTCCATAAAATCAACGATGACCCATGCTTCAAAAACATTCACCAGAAATCCAGATATTTATAGCCGGAGAAAGAGATTGACATCAAGGAAGAGGTGGAAAAATTGCTGAAAGCGGGGATAATAAAGGAGATCTCCTACCCCAAATGGCTGACCAATGTGGTCATGGTTAAGAAATCCAATGGCAAATGGAGGATGTGCGTTGATTTCACCGATCTCAACAAGGCATGCCCCAAAGATTGCTTCCCTCTTCCTCGCATAGACAGATTGGTGGATTCTATAGCCGGACACGTAGTTCTAAGCTTCATTGATGCCTACTCCGGCTACCATCGATCCGTATGGCTCCCGAAGATGTCCGCTCCGTAGCCTTCATTGCCGCGGCCAAAACATACCGCTACACTATGATGCCCTTTGGGCCGAAAAATGCAGGAGCCACATATCGCCGCATGGTCAATCTGGGTCTTTAAAAACCAACTAGGCGTAAACTGAGGCCTACATTGACGACATGGTCATAAAAACTAAGGAAAACTCCCACGAGCTCGATGTGGAGGAAACCTTCAAAAACTTGCGCCATAACAACATGAAGCTAAACCCCCTTAAGTGCGCTTTCGGGGTCAAGGCGGGCAAGTTCCTCGGATTCATGGTCAACCAAAGAGGGATAGAGGCTAATCCAGAGAAAATCCAGGCCCTATTAGACATGAAACCTCCCGCCCGCGTGAAGGATGTACAAAAACTCAATGGTCGCATCACCGCACTTGGCCGCTTCATCTCGCGGTCGCCAGAGAGATGCCTCCCTTCTTCAAAACTCTCAAAGGGGGAAGAGAGCCGATGAATTTACATGGAGCACCGAGTGCCATCGGGCTTTTGAAGAAGTCAAAACATACCTCGGGCAAACACCTCTACTCGGCCCGTCTGCCTGAGAAGAGCTCTTTTCGTATTTAGCCACATCGATCCGGGCAAGAGCCGCCGTTCTTGTAAGGGAGGAGAATAACTCCCAAAACCAGCTTTATTATGCAAGTAAGGCACCGTCCGCCGTAGAAGGGCGTTATCTTAATATAGAAAAGTTAGCTTACGCCTTGCTTGTATCTCGCTCGAAAAATTAAGAGCCTACTTTTCTCGCACATCCTATAACCGTACTAACCGAGGCCCCGCTTAGAAAGGTTTTACATAAAACCAGTAGTCCTCGGGAGAATGCTAGCTTGGTCTATAGAGCTCACCGAGTTCCGCATCACCTACTCCCCGAGAAAGACAATCAAAGCGCAGCCTTAGTTGATTTTGTAGTAGAATCATCATTCAAATTAGCGGACAATGACCTCGGGAAGAGAAAGCGAGCGTAATCGTAGGATGACCCGTAAGGCCCGAGCACGTAAATTGTTCAACCTAGGGAGCGTCCGTAAGAGGTATGGACTTTATATGTGGACGGCTCCGCGAGCAAGTTAATCGGTGGAGCGGGCATACTTCGATCGCACCCGCGGGGAGAAATTTATGAGGGCCTTGAGATTCAAGTTCGAGGCATCAAACAATCAGCCGAATATGAAGCGATTATAGCGGGCATGGAATTAGCAAGAGACTTGGGAGTTCGTAATATTGAGATCAATAGTGACTCTCACCATAGTTAATCAAATTAGGGGGAGTATGATACTATCAACCCAAGACTAGCTCGCATCGTGGCCTTGCAAAAACCCTCATCAAAAATTTCACTTACTATGAGCCGAACCAAGTCATGAGAGAGGACAATGTGGAAGCCGACCTCCTCTCAAGAATAACCGAGCAAGAAATTGGTGAGTTGGAGGCAAATTGCCGCATTGAATTCACTGAGAGACTCGCTATAGATCGAATTCGTATAAACAATATCGAGGATCAAGAAAGGGACTGGGTAGATGAAATGAAGGATTACATCGAGAAGCAAACCCTCCCTGAGGCCCCAGTAAAGGCTAGAGCCATCAGAACGGTGTCCGCGAAATACCTCGTCCTCGATGGGGTGCTTTTTCGTCGATCATTCACCAAGCCTTTACTCAGATGCGTCAAAACTCACATGGTCACCAACTTACTCTATGAGGTCCATGAAGGAGTTTGTGGCGGATATCCAGGTGCTCGCACCCTCTCAGACAAGATCAAATTCCAAGGATTCTTTTGGCCCGCAATGAGAAGGGATGCGCAGGAGTATGTTAGAAAATGTGATAAGTGCCGTAGATTTGCGGACATCCCTAGACTACCATCAACAGAGCAGACTTTGGTTGTACCATCGTGGCCGTTTGATACGTGGGGGATAGATCTTATTGGACCATTTCCAACTGCTAGAGGAAGCATCAAGTACGCCGTGGTGGCCGTGGATTATTTTACCAAGTGGACGGAAGCAAAGGGCTTAGCCACTATTTCCGAGGATAACACTATCAGTTTTGTCCACGACCACATCTATTGTCGATTTGGGGTTCCCCGAGCAATAATTTCAGATAATGGCACCCAATTCTCCGCAAAATTCACTGCTGAATGTGTGAGAATGAAGGTGCAACACCGTAAGTCCGCAGTTGCCTATCCTCAGGGAAATGGTCAAGCTGAGGCAGCAAACAAGCTAGTCCTGACGGCCTTAAAGAAAAATTTGGAAGGACGAGGAGGACGTTGGTTGGACGAGCTCCAGATCGCATTATGGGTTGTCCGCACCACAATAAGAAATTCAACAGGAGAAACTCCCTTCTCGCTCACGTATGGGTCGAGGCAATGGCTCCAGCTGAGGTAGCCCTACCTCGCATGCAGTCACATACTTCGATGAGTCTCAAAACGAGGCAAACAGAAGGTGTGACCTGGACGATCTCGAAGGAAAGAGAATGCGGGCACACGAAAAAATGGTGAACTACAAACAAAAAGCGAAGAAACACCATGACAAAAGAGTAAATAGGAGGAGTTTTTCGCTTGAGACTGGTACTCGTAAGCGTAGAGGTCCAAGGGACCCAACCCGGTTTCAACAAGTCAGTCCCCGAAATGGGAAGGTCCATATGAGGTCACAAGGATAGTCAAAGAGGGCACCTACATATTGCGACCAAGAGAGGGAGAAGAGCTTAAGCACGCTTGGAATAGCGACCACCTTAAGAGATACTTCTTTTAAAATCTTTGTAATTTTTTGGAAGGAGTATAGACTATATATAAGCGAGAGGTTATCATCATATTTTGATGCAAAAATCAATTCCCACCACCTCAAAAGCTAGGGTGGATGCCCGCAATGCGGATGCCAGCGAGTTCAAGAGCCAACATATGAGCTCCTACTTACCGATGCGCAAAGATCTAAGGATCCGCATGCCTATATATGTACAAAGATCCATTACGATCCGTACTATGATCGCGGGAGGATACTCTCTCCCGCCCGCGTGACACCACCAAAAATAAGTGGATATAGATGAACGTAGGTACAAAGGCCATGATGCCCGTGCCTACGGATTTTAGTGGGGACAATGACCAAGTCCGACCCACTAATTGCGCGAAGGACCTCGTTAGGGCCGTTACTCGCATGCCCGTATGTGACAAAGGCCTACATATAAGCCCGTTCACCGTATCGCCACGAGACCCTCACGAAAAACCCTAGTGGAGTTTTGAATAAAGGGTCAAATAAGTGAGAACCTCCAATAAGGGGATACAGATGCCAGTGGGGTTAAAGGGCCTCTATGCTAAAATATGCTCCTACCTTCGTTGCGCGGACAATAGCCTCACGGCCACCTTCGCATGCCCTATGAAAGTATGCTTGCCTTGGCTACTTTTGACTTACACCACACCGCAAGGCCGGGAATAAGTGTAAATGGATGAGAGTGATCAAACTAGTTTAACAAAGCCAAACAGACAAACGAGGTTAAGGCCTCAAAGTTTGCCACAAGGCTAAACAAACGCGATCATAGAAGAATAAGGTCGCTCTCACAAAAACCTAAGGGTTTTGAATAAAGAGTTAGGAAAACTCAAAAATGCGGCAAAGGGCCTACTAAGCCGCTGCCCGCGTAAGGAGAGTATAAAGTTAATTGCAAGTCAAAAACGCTGGAAAAAGTAATAGGCAAGAATGCAAGTATTAAGGTGCTCGAAAATTGCCAAACTACTCAAAATAGCCTACGAGACAAGCAATTAAGATAAAAGTAAAGGAGCCAAGTGAAGAAAAATGCTTCTATTAATGATTATGGAAGTATTTACAAAATTCATATACTATTACAAAAGGGTCCTAAACTATTACAAAAAGAAAAAGCAAAAAATCCTATACTAAGGGAGCATTCTCTTTGGGCTCCTCGGTGGCCGCTCCATCGGTGCCCGCTTCTGGCTCCTCGGTGGCCGCACCCCCTGTGCCCGCTTCGGAGTTCGGAGTTGGGGAAGGCAGGCCGGGTCCCCGCAGGCACCTCGGTGGGGGCAGCTTGTTGCTCGCGGAGGCCGAAGCGGAGCCGGCCGCCGGGAATAGATCTCCAAGGGCCGGCCCTCCGGAAGAACCCGAGCCAGTGGCATCCCCTAAAGTTAAAGGGTTGTCCCCGAATCGCAGCATCCAGCTCGCGATCACCCAAGGGGGCGCCACTTCGCCACAGGAGGCAGAGAGGCCGCAGCGGAGAGGTCCAGACCATTGACCTCGTCCTCGGACAGAGGAACTAGCGCATGCCCGGATACGCACTCCGCGTCGCAGCAACCAAAGCCGAGCCGATCACGGCCAACCGCCGCACGGAGAACATACCCGTGGCCGCGGTTCCGGATCGTGTCCGACACCGCCTCATACCGGGCCAGGCACTCCGCGGTGAACCGGTCGTAGTTCTTATACTCCTCGACAGCCTTCTTTGCGAGCCTCTCACAAGATCCTCTCCCTCTCCACTCAAACCGCGTAAGGGGTAGCAGCTTCTGAGAGCTCATCTGCCTTAGCCTCCAGGAGTTTGACCGACTCCTCCGCAGCTCCCAGTTTGGTTACGAGCTCATCATTTCTTTGCTCAAGCTTGCTCTTGGGCCCGCGGAGCTCATCCCGCTTACCCTTTGCCTTTGCAAGGCTAGTCTCCGCCTCGGTCACCCGCCTCCCGGAAGCCCTTCGCATCGGACTCCTTGGTGGCGAACTCTTTCTCCTTGGCATCCAGTGAGGGAGCTCGTAGTCCCCACCTTCTCCCGGGCCAGCTCCACTCGCGGAGTTTCCTCCATGTCCTTGGTATTACCGGCGAGCTCACGGGACAGCCGTCACAGTCTCCCTGAGCCTCATGGCTTTGTTACCCACCTCGCGAGGAAGAAAGTCGAATTAGGGGGAAAATCGAGGCTAAGTGAGGAAACCGGCGTAAAGGTCCCTACCTCGCAAGTGGCAACCCCAATATCCCCCATCAAGGCCGACGGGTTCTCCTTCTCACCACCTCGGTGGTAGAAGTCAGGGGCAAAAAGCCTGTTGATCAGCCCAATTCCCACAGCAGAATTTTGGGAGGACCGGGCATATAAGTCTACCCCAGTAATGGCGGGCACATCCCCCACCTGCTTCCTTTTCTCCCATGCCTCCTCGCGGGTGGCCAATGAGGAGATCGGGTAGGCTATTGAGCATATTGTCCCCGCGATGGGGGGAGCGGCGTGAGCGGTGTCGCAGCAGCGGGCCGCGAGTAGAGGTATCCACCACTTTCTCGGGTCTCGAGGCCCTCTCCTTATGCGAAAGGTCCGCATCTCTCGTCAACCCTCTTCTTGGATTGCTCCCGGTTATGCCCGGAGGCAATAGTGCGGCCGGGAGATGATGCCCGAAAGCATTGGGTGGAGGAGGACCCTGTGGAGGTGGAGGCAGATTCCCGGTTTTCGTACATCTGGGAGCAGTGTAGGATCCCCGCTTTCCCGCTCGCAACAGTGCACGCCTGTCTTTGGTGGGGACCCCTCCCATCTCATTCTGCCTCTTCTGGGCAGCTTCCCTGTTGGCCCTCTGGTTCTTGGCCTTCAACTGAGCAGCACTTAGAGGAGGAGCCATCAGAAATTATACACTTCCGGATCTACTCTGGAGGGAAAGAAAAATGGTTAGCAAAGCAGTTCAAAAATCAAAAGCAAAGTAAATGGGCAACAATTTTATAGAAGAATCAGTAGACCAATTATTTCGGGAGGATCGCACTCGCCGCCCAAAGATACGTGTCTTACAATCCGCCTCGAACCGGTAATGTTCGTGCACCCGCCAATCGTGGTCGCGGGGCAAAGGCTCTATCACTACTCTCGGGGGGCATGTGGGCGCCCTCCCCGCGAGGAGCCACCCCGAGTAGATCGCAGAGGGCTCATCTTCCACTATGGCGCACACATCGTAAAATGTGCTCCTCCCCGCTCTCCAAATACTGGGCCAGATGCATCTCTATGGCAGTGCGCATAGCATCGGCTGAGGATGGGTCCGGGTAACGGCCAGCGGCCACCTTCATCGGGACGGGGCTGGAAGGTTTGGAAAAGGGCCATCCAAATCTAGACTCAATCACCAAAATGTCCTTCTGATTCCATTGGTCGAATTTGTTCGAAGGAGGAGAGAAGGTCCCGGTAGAGTAGTTCCTAGCCTTCAGCTCGAATGCCGCTGGCTAATTTGGTTCTCGATAGTAAGCGTAGAGCCCGGCAAGGGTAGGCTCATAACCCAGAATCTCGCATACGCCTATGAAGGAGACAATGGCCCTGATGGCATTGGGAGTCGTGCATGGGCAGTGCAAGCATTGAACTCTAGGAAGAAGTAAAAGAAAGGGTCTAGTGGGCAGCCTCAATCCATTCTCAAACCGGGCCTCATAAAAACGCAGCTCGGTTGTCCTCGCGGACATCTCGCTATGGTCTCTCGGCCGCAGCCTTGTCCTTGTCCTTCAAATGAATATGCCCAAGGGTGCGGACACTCAGAAGCGTTGCGGTCCACGTTATAAATCTCATAAATGTCCTCCTCCCACCAATGGTGGCCACCTCCTCGTCTTCTTGCTACGGCCGCGACCAGATTCACACCCCTAGCCGGCCTCTTACCTTTGTTCCGGCAGGGCCACAACCTCTTCCTCCTCCTCCTCCTGAGTCGAACTCTCGAAGGCATCCACAATGTTGGTGGTCTCGGCGGCCTTCTTAGAGGTCCCCGCGCCCTCCTATCCCCCTCCTCGGTCATCCTCTTCGGCCTCCGAGCTCGAGGAGCCAAAGAGACCGGTGGGGTCACCACGGGCAGGGCCATCTCCGACTCAACCTCACCGCATCCACTACATCGAAATTAAGGGGGTCAAGTTCCTCACCGTCTGCCACTCAATTGTCCCCGCCTAGGGGCCGCGGCACAACAGGGGGAAAGATGGTCCCTGTGGGCAAGACATCTAAAGTGGTCACTCAGGTCCCCGCGTTCGGTGCCCGCGAATTGTTTGATTGATCGAATCTATTAGTTCACACTTTTCCCAAATACAAACTACTTCGGGACGCGAATCGCTCTCCTCACTAATTCAACGGCGTTCGTAGCCGAGCCTCTCGCGGGGAAACCCGCACAAAACCCCCATCACAAAATTTCTCAAATTTACCGGTATTCCCCAACACCAAAACATCACCGTTCCTTTTATCCTCTTATCCTTGGCCTCCCACAACCGGGGTGGGACAAAAGGCCCCCATTGGGATTTTTCACAGAAATATTGGAAGCACTCAAGGGCTAACCTAAACCACCCATGGCCTACCTTCCTAAATATCCCCCCTGTCCGTATGCAAACGTCAAACAGATCCGAGTGCTCCCATCTCCTAATTCTAGGGACGGCGGGGTCCAAACTCTCGAGTACTCATTGTTCGAAGCCGAAAAAGAAAAATAGAGGGAGATGAAGAAGAAAACACCCAACAATTACTTACGAGAGAAAGATTGAGAGGTGGATTCGGAAAACAAGAGCACGGAGGTCGCAAAGAAGATTTCTCTCTCAAGGGCTCTGTGAAGGTTTGGAAACGGTAAAAAGGGTTTGAGGTTTGAGGGTTTGGTATTTATAAGGCCTACCTATACGGGTTAACCCGTTAACCCGTATTAATTAGCCCACAAATCCAACCTCGGACCATGAACCGTTTCCAACGTTTGAAAATTCGAAAAATTAAATACCCTTTGCATTTATTGCCCCCCTTGGATGAGCGACACGTACCCCTGACGTACCACTAACCCGTCTTTTCATCTGCCAAGGGGCCCACCTGATTAACCGGGAGGCACGCCATGCAAGGGACCACGTGTCACTCATTGGTGCCTCCCGAACGTTCCCATTGGCCCATGGGGCCGAACAACAAACAACAAAAAGCGCTAACACTGGTGCTCGCTCGAGGAACAATTGGAGCAAACCGAGCTTCTAGTAGCTCCTCACTCAGACCATAAATAATCACACTTGGAGCTAGGGGCCATTGATGAGCCCGGATCTACTGGACCGGGCCCGCGCTCGGTCTAGTCCAAGGAACCAGTGACGTAGCAGTTCCTAGACCGTTGGAGGGAAGACCGCGGACAAATAGGCCCTTGTGGTCAAGACCGCGTCCCTCCTCGCGTCATCCCCATCGGGGACCATGGGGACCCTGTTCGCTGGTTCCGTGCCCGCAGGAGTCATGCCCGCATCAACCGTGCTCGCGTCTTATATCTTTGACCACGGGCACAACGTTGACCGCGGGCACATGCTGCTTCCCGGTTAATGTCAAGCCTTACTGAGCAAGTTAGCTTACTGGCTCTGACAGGCCACTTGCCGGCCTCCCCCATCACGCATTCAATGCGGCTCACCCGGCGCCTACTATTCCATTTAATGCACTAAGCCGGCCACACGGCTCATGTCACTTTCTCCCATGTCCCCCTCGGACACCAATGTTCCCTCCCCGACAGACCAATTAGCTGCGGACACGTGTAGCTGGTCAAATACCAAAGTGCCCCCTAGGGCTGATTTCATTGCTTACCTCAACTAAGCACCGCCTCATTGCCTATAAATAGAAGGCCTTTACCCCCTTGGGCAAGGTAAGTTCTATATACAATTGAGTAAGCTCTATTACTCTCTAAACCTAAACACACACACACTCCAAAGGTATTCAAAGCCTTATTACTCAGTATTCTTACTCTCACACCCGAGGGCCTGAGTTGGAGTAACATCCAACTTTGACCTTAACGGTGCTTGTTTGTGTTGTGATCTAGGTACATCAAACCACCAAATATATCCTAGCCAGATATCCTTGAACCGCTCCTGACCCCGAAAGCTGTGGCGTCATCATGGCCCAAAACCGGAAACAAAGTTTATAATATCTCGATCATTCATAAAGTTGAATTACCATATGCGCCTCTTATGATCTAAATTAAGGGAAGAAGAAGAACTCGATAGTGATGAGGGTTCATAGTGTCCATGGTCCACAAGCGCAGCAAAATATGAAAAAATCTTTCTTTTTCTCTAAATTATCCCAACACCTAGCTCATATTATCTAGAGAAAGGGAGAGACTAATCTAAAATCACACAAAGCCAACATTATAGGAAAATTAGAAAAGGGCTTAACATGTTCCGTGTAATATGTGTTTAACTTTGAATGAAATCAGAAAAAACAGTTTAGAACAAGTAAAAATAAATGTAGCAACAAGGTATAATGGCAATACAATTAGATATCATGTCAAGGTTCAATTAGTCGATCACAATGTCACATAACGCTTTCTGTACTAATGTTCAGAGACATCGATTTACACTACATAAACTCTTCCAATTTAGAAAGGGTCAACATAATATTGACCCATGTAATACAAAAGATTTTCCAGGTGAAGTCATGAACCTTGAGAAGCATTTGAAAATTCACAAATATTGTTTTCTATGGAATCTGTTCAAAGATGAAGTTTATCTGAGCCTAATCAGATATCAAACTGGCTTCAAGTTTGGTTCCACAAATTGCGGAACTGTTATGTGTTGCAAATTAAGGATTGACGATGAACAATAATTCAAGGAGAAATTAAGTTGTAGGTTCGAAATTGGCCTCATAGTTTGGGCATATATTTTGAGAATCCAAACCCTAATGCTCAACTATTTCTAGGAAACTCATTTAATGAATTGATTCAAGCAGTAAATGGACAATGGAGGGGAAGTGTCGTGAATTAGGGTTCATTTCTAATTCGGGGATGACCGTTGCATTCAAAGGAGGGAGCTACGTCGTCGTTTAGTTATTATTAAGTAGTTAAAGTAGTTGGGTCAATTTCGTATTGTATTAGCGTATGGGTTAAGTACGTTTTTTATTAAATAGGAACGGTGTCGTTTCAATTGCTTTAGGTTGTTATAAGGTTGTGTCTGGCTGCACCGTCGTTTTGTTGGGATTGCCATTTTTGGTGTATCACCATGTGCAGGCGTGTATAACATCACTTTGTTGGTTTGATTTGCCATTATGAAATTAACAAACAATTATTCTCTTTCTCTCTCCAATTTCTCTCTCTAAATTTCTCTCTCTCTTGCTTATCTCTCTCTTCTCCCTCTGTCAATCTTCTTCTATCCCTGTTTCTACCATTTTCACTCTTGGGCTCATAACAAATTGGTATCAGAGCTTTCTCAAATTCGGGAAATCGAGCAATCATGGTGGAGACTAGATTACAGACAGTGGAGAACAACCTACGTACTTGTGAAGAAAGGATTCGTGAGCTAGCTGAGAAACAAGATCGAACTGAGCAGATCCTTAAGGGAAACATAGCTGAGGTGAAGACAACCATGGACAAAGGTTTTGATGAAGTGAGGGGTATGTTTTTGCAGCTACAAAGGTCCTTGAATGGCAAAGGAATTGAGGAAGGGGGAGGAGGACAGCCCTCTAATCCTAACAGCTCAGGTTCGATATTGGGAGCCCCTCCAAACACCAACAACTTACAAGCTGATTCACAAAGGAGGAAGAACATCCAACACGTAGATTTGGAGGATGATACAGAGCAGGCTGAACAACCGCAAACCCAAAGGTACAAACACTCCACTGATTCTGATAAGGGGTTGAATGACACTTATAAGAAGCACCTCAAATTGGAATTTTCTAAGTTCTCGGGAATTGATCATAGGGTGGATTAGGAAATGCTTTAAGTTTTTTAAGTACAGGGCTGGTCCTCAATATGATAGGGTGGAATTGTCTACTATGCATTTTGAGGGTAGTGCTGAATTTTGATATCAAAATTATAATGAAGAAATTGATAGATTAAGTTGGGATGAATTCACTCATGTGGTGGCAGTCAGATTTGGAACTCAAGCTTATGAGAACATTGAAGGAGAGTTTTGTGATTTGAAACAAATGGGCTCAGTGGGTGATTATCAGGACAAGTTTGAAGAGATTAGGGCCATAATGAAAGCTGAAAATCCAGCCCTGACTGAGAGGTTCTATATTCAGAAGTTCATTGGAGGATTGAAGGAGGAAATCAGGTATAGAGTACAATCCCAATTTCCAACAACACTCAACCAAACCATAAGCATTGCAAGGATGGAGGAATCTCACTCAGAAGTATATGATAAGAAGCACAGATACTACCCTAACAAAAATATCCTATCCTATACACCTAACTCCACTGCTCCAAGAACCAATTCAAATCCAATTTTCACCCCAAAGGCCACATTCTCACCTGGAACAAGCAAACCCCCTATGACCAAGCCCAATCCCTCAAATCAAATGCTCAGGCCTGAATTATCCAACCCAAAACCACCATACCCAATCAAACATTTGACTCCAGCTGAAATGCAAATTAGGAGAGACAAGGGGCTATGCTATAACTGTGATGAAGTGTATAAACAGGGACACAAATGCAAGCACAGGCAGATTTATATGCTCATGGTAGAGGACAAGGAAGAGGAAGAGGTGTGGCATGACTCACCTGAGGAGTGGAATGAAGGGGAAGTGGTACAAGAGGAGGATATGGGGATATCACTGCATGCTTTATCAGGAAGTAGAGCCTTACAGACACTTAAGTTAGTGGGGAGAGTGGGGAAGAAGGTGTTCACAGTGTTGATAGACAGTGGTAGTACTCATAACTTTTTGGATGAGAAAGCTGCCATGAGGTTGGGGTGTATGATTGAATCTACTGAAATAATACCTGTCACAGTAGCGGATGGAAGTAAGATAGGTAGCCATGGGAAATGTAGAGAGTTTATATGGGAAATGCAAGGTAGCAAATTCACAGCAGACATGAAGGTGATTAGCTTGGGGGGATGTGATGCTGTGTTGGGAATCCAGTGGCTCAAAACCTTAGGCCCTGTGACTTTTGATTTCGACAAGTTAACCATGGGGTTCCATCAAGATGGGAAAATGAAGGTGTTGCAGGGTGTAGAAGATGTTGTTACACTGAGAGTAATGAATGCTAAAAGTGTAGGTAAAGGTATAAATGCTGACACTTGTGGGTCTGTGATTCAGTTGTATACAATGAGTGTGGATCAAAGGGAGGAAGTTACAATACCATGACTGAATGCTCTATTGGATGAGTACACTGATGTCTTTGGAGAACCTGAGGGATTACCTCCAAAAAGAGATTTTGATCATAACATTCCTTTGAAACCAGGTAGCCAACCCATCAATAAAAGTCCCTACAGGTGTGTGATGTACCCGATTTTTTTTTTGTGAAAATCAAAACGGAGTCGCCACGCCATTTTTATTTTAAGGGCCAAAACATTGAAAAAAGCCCGAGATCAGAAATTTAGGTTCGGAGGTCACGTTACGCGTCGGGAAGGACGTTAGTGTGCACCCGGTGCGCCTCGCAAAACGAGTCTTCCAAACATTTGAAATCCTTTGTTGTGTGTGTGTGTGTGTGTGTGTGTGTGTGTTTTGACCAAAATGAGTTGAAACTGAGAAAAACAAAAATGGGGAACTCTTTATAAGACTTTGAAAAATCCCCAAGATTTTTGGTATGATTTTTGGATTGAGTCTTGGCACTCAAAAGATTTTTGGATTTGAAAAGCAATTCTGCCAGAATGAAAGAAGGCAGTTGACCCTTGACTTTGAAATGGACTTAAAGGCTTCAAAACCTCAGAATCTGGGGAAAGTCCGAGAATAAAAGTTGCTTAAAACACCCTAAATAGGGTTTCTGAAAAGGAAATTTCCATTTTTGAAGTAATTTGAGGGGTCAAAACCTTCTGGAAATCTCAGATGTGAAATCTGGATTTCCAGAAGCTGATGAACTGGCCTCTAAAATAAAAATTGAAAAATGGATTTTTACTCACTCAAAAAATAAAATAAAAATATGTCTGGAAATCTCTGGATGTTGGCTACAAAAATTATTTTGTAGTCAACACCCAATTCCAAGTTTTACTTGGTCCAAAAAATAGGAAAATGGACTGAGGTCTCAGAACAATGCTACTGGACAGCAAGATGTTCTTGAGGGAAAATGTGATTTTTGGGGGATTTGCATCTATGTTCACCCCATTTTCATCCCTAGACTTGATACCACTACTTTTTGTTAAGTGGTTATCATATTCAAGTCATCCTTGGGGAATTTATGGGGTTTAAACATGTCCTTTGCAAAGGGAAAGGGGATATTTTGTAAAGATGAATTTAAAGAGAAAAAACAACTAAAGGTTTAAAATGTGGACCATTTGAGATGGTTATTCATGAAGATGAACTTCAAGATGACCATCTTGGGTCAAAACTTAAGTGAAACTATACATCAAGTAGATCCAAGTAAGAAGAACAAGATGATCAAGAAGTTAAAAGAGGATTTTTAGGGTTTTAAGAAGGAGGGCTTTATCAATGGTGACACCCTATCTTCCTAGGCTTGGAATTTGACTTGAGGAGTATCAAGATTTGGTGTTTGGCTTGAGGAGTATCAAGGTTTGGTGTTTGAATTTGTGTTTGGAGTGAGATTGGGAAATATTCAAGAGAAAATGGTGGCAATCTAGGGATTCCCACTGTTTTCTCTCTATATTTCGCCAGAGTTTCGTTGCTGTGATCCCATTGTGTTGTGTAGACTGAGAGAGGAGGGCTCAATTTATAGCCCTCTGGGAGAAGCAAAGAGATCCGCGCGGATGGGTTCGACGCGTGCACTGTTCATCTGCTACAGTGCTGGCTTTTGGACAGGAAGAATAATCTTTTTAAAATTCAAACTGAAGCTGTTTTTCAACTTACCAATTCGGGTTTTTTCCATTTCTTTTGCTTTTTAGGATTCCTTTCTTGGTTTAACTTTAAATGGCAATGCCCACTTTACCCTTGGTTGGTTAGAAATGTTAGAAATGTTAGAAATGTTATAACTTTCGTTAATTTTCTAACGAAAAAGTGCTAATAACTCAAATTGGAGCACTTACAGTAGCCCCTCGCGACGGTGCTTTCGAAGGAAGCGGGGTCGTCGATAAGAGTAAGGCTCCATATTTGACAGGATGATCAAGTGATCAAGTGGCTGAACCTATTTAATAGGCTACCTACGTATCCCGAATGGGAATCAAGCCAATCGTAGTTCGGGTCTTTGACCCCGGAATGACTATTTTTGGGAATTCGCCCTATGGTTTGACTATTTTTGGGAAGTCGCCCTAAGATCTGACTATTTTTGGGAAGTCGCCCTATGATCTGACTGTTTTTGGGAAGTCACCCTATGATCTGACTATTTTTGGGAAGTCGCCCTATGATCTGACTGTTTTTGGGAAGTCACCCTATGGTTTGACTATTTTCGGGAAGTCGCCCTATGATCTGACTATTTTTGGGAAGTCTCCCTATGATCTGACTGTTTTTGGGAAGTCTCCCTATGGTTTGACTATTTTTGGGAAGTCTCCCTATGATCTGACTGTTTTTGGGAAGTCTCCCTATGGTTTGACTATTTTTGGGAAGTCGCCCTATGGTTTGACTATTTTTGGGAAGTCGCCCTAAGATCTGACTATTTTTGGGAAGTCGCCCTATAATCTGACTGTTTTTGGGAAGTCACCCTATGATCTGACTGTTTTTGGGAAGTCGCCCTATGATCTGACTGTTTTTGGGAAGTCACCCTATGATCTGACGATTTTTGGGAAGTCGCCCTATGATCTGACTGTTTTTGGGAAGTCACCCTATGGTTTGACTATTTTCGGGAAGTCGCCCTATGATCTGACTGTTTTTGGGAAGTCTCCCTATGGTTTGACTATTTTTGGGAAGTCTCCCTATGGTTTGACTATTTTTGGGAAGTCGCCCTAAGATCTGACTATTTTTGGGAAGTCGCCCTATGATCTGACTGTTTTTGGGAAGTCACCCTATGATCTGACTATTTTTGGGAAGTCGCCCTATGATCTGACTGTTTTTGGGAAGTCACCCTATGATCTGACTATTTTTGGGAAGTCGCCCTATGATCTGACTGTTTTTGGGAAGTCACCCTAAGGTTTTGACTGTTTTGGGGAAGTCGCCCTATGATCTGACTATTTTTGGGAAGTCACCCTAAGGTTTTGACTGTTTTGGGGAAGTCGCCCTATGATCTGACTATTTTTGGGAAGTCACCCTAAGGTTTTGACTGTTTTGGGGAAGTCGCCCTAAGATCTGACTATTTTTGGGAAGTCACCCTGAGATCTGACTATTTTTGGGAAGTCACCCTATGGTTTGACTATTTTTGGGAAGTCGCCCTATGATTTGACTATTTTTGGGAAGTCGCCCTATGGTTTGACTATTTTGGGGAAGTCACCCTATGACCTGACTATTTTTGGGAAGTCACCCTAAGGTTTTGACTGTTTTGGGGAAGTCGCCCTAAGATCTGACTATTTTTGGAAAGTCACCCTAAGATCTGACTATTTTTGGGAAGTCGCCCTATGGTTTGACTATTTTTGGGAAGTCGCCCGGGTAATAATTTTGGTTTGTCGAATTAGGGGATGATTACGATTTGTCGCTTTCCTCGTGTTGTGTGTTGAAATCGAAGTGATAGCGTTTTAGGTGCCTCGAACCTTGATGATGGCGTTTTAGGTGCCTCGAACCTTGATTTGAAGGGATCGGTCTTACTTTTGCTACCGAGGATAATGGGAAAAGAAGCGGGATTCCGTTAACTTCGCTGGGGATTTTGTTAGCCTAAGTTGGAGTTTAGTTCAGGAGTATGAACCTAAATGGGGACCTAGTTCAGGAGTATGATTCTAAGTCAAGGTTTAGTTCAGGAGTATGAACCTAAATGGGGACCTAGTTCAGGAGTATGATTCTAAGTCAAGGTTTAGTTCAGGAGTATGAACCTAAATGGGGACTTAGTTCAGAGTATGATTCTAAGTCAAGGTTTAGTTCAGAGTATGAACCTAAACGGGGACTTAGTTCGGGAGTATGATCCTAAGTCAAGGTTTAGTGCTGAGGGAGACTATTTGAAGGTGTTCTCATTTAGGGAAGATTCGGGCTTACGAGAACTATCGGGAAAAAGGGTGACCGTATTGGTCAAGCGGCTGGACCTATGGTAGGCTACCTACGTATCCTTAAGAGGAATCAAGCCAGTCGTAGTTCGAAAACTGTTGGGGATGGTCTTTGATGGTTTGACGGTATTTGGGAGTCACCCGAGGTTTGACTATTTTGGGAAGTCACCCTAAGATTTGACTATTTTTGGGAAGTCACCCTAAGATTTGATGATAATGTTCTTTTAGAAAAGTAGTTGACTAAGATATGCTTTCATACCTGTGATGTGCTTACACAGTAGGCTGGGAAGGGTGAGGCTACGGCTGATGTTGATGAAGAGTTGTTGGGTTGCCGTTCGTGGGACGGTTTCTGCTGACGATTTGCTGTCTTTGGAGGCATTTTGACCTGAAGGAGGAGTTTGGTTGAGTCTGTATCTTGCTGGTGATCGTCAACCTTGTAGAGGTTGTTGAGCTTGTCTTCACATTGGGACTTCTTGCTTTTGAGAACTTGGTGTCTCTGACCGCATTGTATTTGAGAACTTGGCGTCCCTGACCGATTTGTATTTGAGAACTTGGCGTCCCTGACCGATTTGTATTTGGAGAACTTGGCGTCCCTGACCGATTTGTATTGGAGAGCTTGGCGTCCCTGACCGATTTGTATTGGAGAGCTTGGCGTCTCTGACTGATTTGTATTGGAGAGCTTGGCGTCTCTGACCGAATTGTATTGGAGAACTTGGCGTCTCTGACCGAATTGTATTGGAGAACTTGGCGTCTCTGACCGATTTGTAGACACTGGAGGCGGTCTTCATATGTTTGTGGATGTTGGGGGATGTTTTCATCCATTTGAGGTCGTCTTAGGTGAAGATCATCCTTGCCGAAAAGGGGGATTTGATTTCACGTTTGAATTCCTGCATTCGTTAGTGAAGAGGAAGATGCATATATAACATTCACAATGACAGATGCATGCATAGAGCCAAAAATGATTGTGATGATGCATTTACTTGCTTTCGAAGATGTACTTAGCCTAAGCTTTTGGCAGGGAAATTATGATTTATGATCTTCAATCACTTTGGATTTTTCCTATTGATTCAAATTTTGTGCATGCTACATGAGCCCTGGGGAGATTTTTGTGGGGATGCATGGTGATGAGAGGGGATGTATGTGTTTGGAGACTGTTTTGAGACAGGCTTTGAGCAAGTGGGGGAGGTGAGAGCCCTCGATCGCAGTTTAAACAGCGGTTGTTGATGAGGTTTTGTTGACAGTATCACATGGACCTCAATTTTGATGAGATTGGATTCGGATCCCGGGTTTTGGTTGAAATTTTCCCTCTCATTCTTGGTCATCTGAAGCTGATGCTGACAGGCTCTGGGGCACGTCGATATGAGCGACGCTTCTTTCATTTGGGTGAGCTGTGACTTTGGCCAAAACCTCGTTCGGAGAATGATTTGATGGAATTGCTAATGCCGGGAGAAACCCTGATCTTGAATTCCAATGCTACGGGAAGCCGCTACTGTGCCAAGTTCTGAAGCTGAAATTCTTTCTTGATAAAATTTGGGTCCAAAAGACCATCTTGACAAAGTCCCCGGATCCTGAGTAGGCAAAGTCCAGATTTTGAAGAAGCGGCTTGGCGAGTCTATCTCGTAGTGAAGAAACCAATTTGGGCCCAAAGATGACTATAAAAGCCCTAGCTTGAAGAGCTGATACAGGAGAACCTGGGAGAACCGCTTAGCAAGCCCCAAAGATGAAGAAATTCATAGCGGCCTTGTAGACAGTCGTCATGTGACCGAGGAGGCACCCATCTTTTCGGATCTTAGTCAACCGGCCCAATGGACAAGACTCGAAATGTTTACGTGCAGGGGCACATCTTTCGAAAAGTGGGAATGAATCCCGATTTTGTGTATACACACTCGCTTTAGGTTTGACTCTTTTGAGAGAGTATAAGCATCACAAGGTGTGGAAAAGTGTATGGAAGCCCTTGCTGACAGAAAGACAGTGTTTGGCTCTATTTCCCAATGATGTAGAAAGAGAAGACTCGCCGAGACACTTGAAAACTTGTCTTATCTGTGATGATCACAAAGCTGCTTAAAACCCTTTGTTAATGTTCGGGTTATTCAATCCCTAAATCTGATATGAACAAATATTTTGATTAATCACAAGGAGAAAACCAACTGATATCGAGAATCAAGCTCGGAAGGGCGGAAAGTGTATAGGGACGATCCTTGATGAGACCGGATTTTTTTTTCCTCTTTTTTTTTTGAGATTTGTTTGTGATTTCGACCGGACCATTTCTGGTTGCCTACGTTCCCTCCATTATGAAGAACTCAGGTCGCCGTAGTTCGGGCCTATCCCGAATGAAAAGAGAATGAATGTTGAAATTCGAGGGTCTGAGGACCTTTGGGGATTTTGAGGATTTGGAGGATTGAATAACATATCCCCTTAGAGTGTCCATGAAAGACACGGATGCGAAGCCCCAGTGGGACATCCACGGCAAGTGTTTGTGAGGAGAAATGAAATATGCTCACATGAAGGGAAGGGTTGAATTTGCACAATCTTTGATTGGTAATTTTGAACCAAAATGGATTAGATTCCAATTTAAGCAAGCAATGAAGCATTAATTTGATCCTGACATCGAGGATATTAGAATGAAACCGCTATCCCAAGCAGTGGACTCGTAGTCAAGGTTTCCTAAGCTTCGATCGGCCATCGGGTGATTTGGGAGATTATGACCTCTTGAGATGAGAGGTCTGGCTAGGCCTTTTACCGACCGAACCTCTAAAGATGAGAGGTTGGCTCGCGGGGATGTGTTTGGGAAATCTATGGCGAGGAAGATTGATTGCCTCCAAGAATGAGAGGTCGATTTTGACTTGGCCAAGGGCAAGGGTAATGGTGATGGGAGTATCCTCTAAAATTGAGAGGATGGCTTGGGATTGGTTTAAGGTAATGATAAGAGGAAGTCCGAGCTACTGACAACTTTTTGCGATCTTGCGAGAATTCAGGCTCCTTTTTGATCATTGGAGAGCTTCTTGAGATGTCTGGGACTTTTGAGTTCTTCTTCTTTTTTTTTTTTTTGGAAGGCTTCCGAGGAGCTTGGAATTATATCCGAGATTGTGAGGATTTTAAAATCCTTCCTTTTTTTTTGTTTCTTTTTTTTTTTTTGTTTTTTTTTTGTTTTTTTTTTTTTTTTTTTTTTTTTTTTTTTTTTTTTTTTGACTTGGAAAGCTTCCCGAGGAGTTGAGGATTATCTTTGTCCTTCCTTCATGGCTTGAGATAATTTGCGCATCGCCGATTCTCGAAGCTAACTTCTCGGGCTCGCTTGGACTTTCTCTCGCATGGAGCAAAAATGATGGCTAAACCGGGTTTCAAAACACGCCGATCTTGAAATGAGAGGGTAGTGTTTAGTAAGGGTGAGGTAATGGCTTTCCTATGGGTGAAAGGTTTCAACCGCAATTCCTACCGGATGACCTAAACAAGATTAAGTCTTCATTGCTTCGCTTAAGCTTTATATGAGAAAAGATCCATGCAAATTCATCGAGCAACGAGATGATGATGATGAAAGGGATGTGAGCATATGAGATGCAAGATGGGGAGTTGGTAAGCCCCAATTTGGGAAGGATATCAATTGATTTTCTCACTCCGATTAGTTTAAATATTAATCATTTTCGAAGAATTAGTGGTTGAGCAGACAAGTGATCATTTTGGATAAAACCATTTCAATTAAGTGTAACGTGGGTGCGCAAGTGATGTCTCGAGTCTAGCAAGAAAAGAAAAAGACTTATATTAAAAATTAGGCACTTAACCACTATGTCCAAAATGGACTACAACGACAAATGTCCAGAAGGACTTAGGTGAAAGAAAAGTACTAGAACCTACGAAGGTTGACTCAAAAGACTATTTTAAAGATAGGTAGCCCCGCCTAGCCGCTCTTTCTTTGTTGAACCATGCATCTATTCTTCGACGCCGGAGACGGGAGCTATTGCGACCTTTCCATCCGGATTTCCTTGGCAACTTTTTGCTCAATCCAACCATCTTCATTGCCTGCGATGACTGGTTCATTGACCTTGCAAAGGGACGAGTCAAACTCCATTGTGCCCACAAGGCTTGAACCACCAAACTCGATCATGTTGACACTCATGTTGTTAGGGAGCGGGTTATTGATAGTATTAGGTCCTTCAGACATCTCTAACCTCCCTTGCTCAATCAACCCTTGGATGGCCTTTTTCAGGGGGACGCAATCATCCGTCAGGTGCCCATGGTACTGATGAAAGGCACAATGCTTGGAGGTATCCAAAGGAGCGTTGGGGTTTCTAGGCTGATAATTTTCCAAAGGCCGGAGCAAGCCTTCTCTCACCAAACCTCTGAAGATATCACTCAAAGGCATCCCAAAGTTTCTCAAGTCTTGAAGCCGGATCTGGATGCATCAGGCTTCTTGGGAACAAAGGAAGTGGCATTGTTACAGTCCCGTCCCGCGTAGCCGATCGCCTCTTTGCCTTTAGCGAAAGTGAGAGTAGTTTTGGAGGGAGGAGCCCGATATCCGTAGGTGTGTGCAGCAGCCGCCGATTGTAAGCCTTTTCAAACTTAGCCCCGAATTAACCATTGCACGCAAGTCAGCCGTAGGGGAAGTGGCCGAGGAAGCTCTCAAATGCAAAGCCTTCAAGCATGACCGAAAGATGTCTAAGCGCTCCTCGTCGAGGGAGGAATGGCCATTTCACCGAGCTTTAAGTTCCATCTCTTATAGAAATCCCCAATATTCTCATTAGGCGCCGCATCGTTGTTTGCGTGTCAACTCTGTTTGTCTCCCACTCCAAGTTGGCTTTATACTTATCTCGTGAAAGTACCGGTAATTTGTTCCCAAGTAGCTCCTAGCTTCAGCCGCAATCGGAAAAACCATTTCAAAGCCCCCGACTTCAAAGAGAGACTAAAGTAATCGGCCAACCGCCGGTTTGTGCATCCCTTAGCCTTCATTGCCAAAGTATAGGTGTCCAAGTGAGTTTTAGGGCATGCACTCCCGTCAAACAATTCCAGAGTGGGCATCACAAACTTGTGAGGCAGGGGGACAATCGAGTCGGGATCCGTAGGCCGAAGAGCAAAGTGTTCTTTTTGGCGGTCAATTCGGCAATCTGTGCTTTCATTTCCTTGTGTTGCTCCATAAACCAAGCCAATTGGGGATCCAAAGGCGGAGCGGGAATTCCCGAGCTGATATTTGAGCTAGGAAGAGGACTAGCTGTCGTGGTGCATTGGTGGAAGGAATACCATATCCCTGAGCATAGGTGAAAACCTCGTCCTTGGCCCAAATTACCCTGGGAGTGTAGGTAGGAGCCCAGGGCAAAATGATAGAACCCGGCCGACTTGCCGTTGGCTTCCAATCGGCAGAGAAGACGGAGGCAGATTCGAGGTAGCCATATGGCTTGGATTTTCTGGAGCGAGGCCCATAAGTAGGCTTAAGTGCGGGCCGTCCCCGGTTGTTGAATTGCATGGCCGGTTGTGGCGAGGATGCATAACCGAGAGGATACTGTGGTCCTGGTGATTCGGATGAAACCGGGATAAAGGCTTGATAACCCATAGAAGTCTCGAGTGAATGGATTTGTGAAAGCCGTGTGAGGAGCAACCGAACCAAGCACTATTCTCGAGGAGGCTCCGATCGTGGCCCGTAACCGATTGTGGCGGCATTCCAAATTGTGGCCGTTGATGTGAAGGTCCTGGATTGATCGGCCCGAACCGAGGTGGGATTCCAATCTGCCGTGGCATTCCGAGGTATCCCCAACCACGAGAGGACATTCCGTACCGACTTTGCCCCCACCGAGGAGCCGTGAACCGATTCGTCCCATCAGCCGCATGGATCCGGTGGTCCGACCTGCAGATCGAGGAACATGTGTTCTCGGTAGCACCGAAGGAGGTTGGTGGTGGCATCCTAGAGTAATCGGGCGACCGAGATTGGGATTGGGGTCATCCTTTTCTTCCACAAAGTGAAGGTGCCATCGGGATTGAGGCCGGCGGCCAAACCATGGCTCTTAATAGCCTCGATAAGGCTATTCACCGTGCTTCCTGCCGCATTCTCATCTGTTACGCTAACCGATTCCATTGCTGTTCTGCGTCTGAGGAGTCCCGGAGGCGGAGTGACGTTGTCCCCCTCGTTACCACCGATGCAGACATTCTCAAACCCGGAGTCGGAACAAACGGTGAAGCCGACGATGCGCTTGACTCTTCCCAACCGATCAAACGGTGACCCGGTGCTCGAAACCAAGCTTTGTGCGGAGTCATGGGGAAAGGACACGAAGGTTCGTATGTCGGGAATGGAAGGAGGGTAGGTGTTTGGGCTTTAGGCTCATGCAACATGCGCTTATTTGTTCACGTTTACTTAAAACATGTTTTATTAACCTAATCGGTTGGAAAAGATTGCTCTTCTTTTCGCAAACTACTCGATTCTGGGTCGCCGGGCCCCGTCACTACGTCTATAAGCCCCTCGTATTCTACTCCGTATTTCGACCTCCCAGGGTGGACGGCCTGGCGAGGTCCTATAGGGCAAGCGGGTCCCACCGACCGAAAGAAAACGATCCTAGAAGTCTCGGGTAATCGAGTCTTAACGAGCATTCGATGTAAATTACGACAAAGCCGACGTCAAAGTCAAGATCGTGTCCGAGAGCTCGACAAAAAGTCGGCATGATTTGACCGATAAATGTCCGCATTGATCTTGACTTGTCGTCGCTTAAGCCGTAATTAGGCATGGAATAACCGTTAATCCTTGATGACTCGGGTCATGCCGGGAGTCGAGTATAATTTGTGCCGCCGAGCCGAAAGTCAAGGCGCCTGGTCAATATCTTGGTCAAAGTCTCGCGGCGGAAAACCGCGTAACTTCGACCGATAAGGGTCCCCGAAAGATATTGAGTCGGTATGCCGACAAAGGCTTGAAAGGAATGGTCTATACACGGACGGGGCATGACACGGACCGCACTAAAAACCAACCGGGTCTCGGACAAAGTGTGTCACTGACAAGTGCATGGTCGACACGAGGCTCCATGGGATGTCTGGGTAGTCCCGTGCTCATCCGAGAGGCGTAATAAGACCAAACGGACCGCGACAAGGATTTCCCTGTTAGGGACGTAGTGTGCAGTGTAAGGTCACGTGCGCGTAGTGTGCAAGCAGTCTATCTTCTTTTTCTGAGTAAAATAGAGATTTTTTTTTATGTGTCTTAAAAATATGATGCATGATTTTTTTTTTTTTGAAAATTTTCTTCTTTTTTGAAACTCTTTTTTTGAAATTTTTTTTTTTGAAATTTTTTTTTGAAAGTAAATGCACACATAAGCACATAAACACAAAAATTCCGACAGTTAGGGACATTATTCCGACAGTCAAAATTTTGACTTTCTCCGAGGCGGCCAAAACAACATGAAAACTTTGCAAAAATCAACACACACAAAGCAAAGGATTTTCAAATGTTGAGACGGAAGCTTGACCCTCAAAAGCTTTTCCTTTTTTTTTTGAAAATAATGATACCGGTACGTGGGATTGTTAGACCACAATTTATCCCCGACTCGTGTTAGGAGGCGATAACGGGAAATTTAGTGGTTTCCACCAATATACCAAATACCATTTTTTTTTTTTTAAAAAAAAAAGCTTAGTCCCCAGCGGAGTCGCCACTGTGATGTACCCGATTTTTTTTTGTGAAAATCAAAACGGAGTCGCCACGCCATTTTTATTTTAAGGGCCAAAACTTTGAAAAAAGCCCGAGATCAGAAATTTAGGTTCGGAGGTCACGTTACGCGCCGGGAAGGACGTTAGTGTGCACCCGGAGCGCCTCGTAAAACGAGTCTTCCAAACATTTGAAATCCTTTGTTGTGTGTGTGTGTGTGTGTGTGTGTGTTTTGACCAAAATGAGTTGAAACTGAGAAAAACAAAAATGGGGAACTCTTTATAAGACTTTTAACAATCCCCAAGATTTTTGGTATGATTTTTGGATTGAGTCTTGGCACTCAAAAGATTTTTGGATTTGAAAAGCAATTCTGCCAGAATGAAAGAAGGCAGTTGACCCTTGACTTTGAAATGGACTTAAAGGCTTCAAAACCTCAGAATCTGGGGAAAGTCCGAGAATAAAAGTTGCTTAAAACACCCTAAATAGGGTTTCTGAAAAGGAAATTTCCATTTTTGAAGTAATTTGAGGGGTCAAAACCTTCTGGAAATCTCAGATGTGAAATCTGGATTTCCAGAAGCTGATGAACTGGCCTCTAAAATAAAAATTGAAAAAAGGATTTTTACTCACTCAAAAAATAAAATAAAAATATGTCTGGAAAGCTCTGGATGTTGGCTACAAAAATTATTATGTAGTCAACACCCAATTACAAGTTTTACTGGGTCCAAAAAATAGGAAAATGGACTGAGGTCTCAGAACAATGCTACTGGACAGCAAGATGTTCTTGAGGGAAAATGTGATTTTTGGGGGATTTGCATCTATGTTCACCCCATTTTCATCCCTAGACTTGATACCACTACTTTTTGTTAAGTGGTTATAATATTCAAGTCATCCTTGGGGAATTTATGGGGTTTAAACATGTCCTTTGCAAAGGGAAAGGGGATATTTTGTAAAGATGAATTTAAAGAGAAAAAACAACTAAAGATTTAAAATGTGGACCATTTGAGATGGTTATTCATGAAGATGAACTTCAAGATGACCATCTTGGGTCAAAACTTAAGTGAAACTATACATCAAGTAGATCCAAGTAAGAAGAACAAGATGATCAAGAAGTTAAAAGAGGATTTTAGGGTTTTGAGAAGGAGGGCTTTATCAATGGTGACACCCTATCTTCCTAGGCTTGGAATTTGACTTGAGGAGTATCAAGATTTGGTGTTTGGCTTGAGGAGTATCAAGGTTTGGTGTTTGGATTTGTGTTTGGAGTGAGATTGGGAAATATTCAAGAGAAAATGGTGGCAATCTAGGGATTCCCACTGTTTTCTCTCTATATTTCGCCAGAGTTTCGTTGCTGTGATCCCATTGTGTTGTGTAGACTGAGAGAGGAGGGCTCAATTTATAGCCCTCTGGGAGAAGCAAAGAGATCCGCGCGGATGGGTTCGACGCGTGCCTTTGTTCATCCGCTCCTGATCTTTGGCTTTTGACAGGGCAGGAAGAATAATCTTTTTAAAATTCAAACTGAAGCTGTTTTTCAACTTACCAATTCGGGTTTTTTCCATTTCTTTTGCTTTTTAGGATTCCTTTCTTGGTTTAACTTTAAATGGCAATGCCCACTTTACCCTTGGTTGGTTAGAAATGTTAGAAATGTTAGAAATGTTATAACTTTCGTTAATTTTCTAACGAAAAAGTGCTAATAACTCAAATTGGAGCACTTACAAGGTGCCCTTATTTCCAGAAATCTGAGATTGAGAAAATAGTTGCGGAATGGTTGGCTCAGGGGGTTATACAACCTAGTTGTAGCCCTTTCGCTTCACCTGTTTTACTGGTCAAGAAGAAGGATGTGAAATGGAGAATGTGCATTGATTATAGGGTGCTAAATCATATGACAATAAAAGATAAATTCCCCATACCAATCATTGATGAGCTTTTGGATGAATTACATGGCTCCAAGTATTATACCAAGCTGGATTTGAGGTCTGGATACCATCAGATCAGAGTGAGAGAGGAAGACATCCCTAAGACAGCTTTTAGAACTCACAGTGGCCACTACGAATTCAAGGTCATGCCCTTTGGATTGACCAATGCCCCACAACTTTTCAGGCTCTAATGAATTCAGTTTTCCAAGATTTCTTGAGGAAGTTCCTATTAGTTTTCTTTGATGACATTCTCATTTATAGCCCAACTTTGGAAACCCACTTGGAACATGTTAGATTAACATTGGAAAGACTGAGGAAACACCAGTTGTTTGTAAAGAAAAGTAAATGTACGTTTAGACAGAGTAAGGTTGAGTATTTGGGTCACATTGTCACGGGGCAAGGGGTAGCTACTGACCCTAGCAAGATTGAAGGCATGAGCAGTTGGCCTACTCCTACTAATGTGAAGAGTTTAAGGGGTTTCTTGGGACTTACTGGATATTATAGGAGATTCATAAGGCACTATGGGGTTATTAGTAAGCCATTAACAAGGTTGTTACAAAAGAATGCTTTTAAATGGGATGAGGCAGCAGAGAAGGCTTTTCAGTCCTTGAAGAGAGCTATGGTATCTGCTCCAGTCTTAGCAATGCCAGAATTCTCCCAGGACTTTGTGCTTGAGACTGATGCTTGTTATAATGGGATTGGGGCTGTGTTGATGCAACAAAACAGGCCCATTGCTTACCTTAGCAAGGCTTTGGGACCTAAACAATTGGGCATGTCAACTTATGAGAAGGAGTTTTTGGCTATTGTATTTGCTGTAGAGAAATGGAGACACTACCTTTGTGGACATCACTTCCTTATTAAAACAGACCATGAGAGTCTAAAGCATTTGACGGACCAAAAGGTTACCGGTGTGTTGCAACAGAAATGGATTTCCAAGCTCTTGGGATATGATTATACTATAACATACAAGAAAGGTGTGGAAAATAGAGTAGCTGATGCTCTATCTAGGAAATTTGAGGAACAAAAAGATGAATTAAGCCCACAAGAGAAGCCTGAAGAGGGAGTGTGCATGGCTATGACAGTTGTGCAACCTGCTTGGGTAAAGGAATTATTGGCTAGCATGGAGGGAGATGAAGACATTGAACAGATTGTGGAAGGAATAATCATCAAGGCCTCTGACTTCCCTGATCACACTTTCCTTAATGGGGTACTTAGATATAAGGGGAAGCTATGGGTGGGAAAGAAAGGGGAATTAAGAGACAAGATTATACAAGAGCTACACCACTCTCCCTTGGGGGGGCACTCAGGAATTCAGGGTACAATAAAAAGGATCTCTCAGTATTTCTATTGGCCAAGTTTAAAGAAAGATGTGCAGAAAAGCATAGGTCCATGTGATATGTGCCAGAAGATCAAAACAGAAAGTGTATTTCCCCCAGGTCTATTGCAACCTTTGCAGGTTCCTTCTCAACCATGGGCTGATATTGCAATGGATTTCATTGAGGGGTTGCCTAATTCACAGCAGTGGGACTCTATTTTTGTGGTTATTGACAGATTCAGTAAGTATACCCATTTTATTCCACTAAAGCACCCTTATACAGCACATACTATTGCTAAGGTCTTCATGGATAATGTGTAAAAACATCATGGGCTACCTGTGTCAATCACTTTAGACAGAGACAAGGTGTTTTTGAGCCAATTCTGGCAGTCTCTATTTGCTTTATTGGGCACTACCTTGAACTTAAGCACTGCCTATCATCCACAAACTGATGGGCAAACAGAGAGGTTAAATAGGTGTCTGGAGCAGTACTTAAGGGCTATGACTTGTGCCAAACCTAAGCAATGGTCTCAGTGGTTGACTTTAGCTGAATGGTGGTACAACACTAACTACCATGTAGCTTTGAAGATGACTCCATTCGAGGCTCTATATGGCTACCCTCCCCCACAAACTCTATTTCATCATGAACAGTATACCAAGGTGGAGGCTGTCACTGAATTCTTAAAGGAGAGGGATAAGCAAATAAGAAACTTGAGGGAAACTTTGCTAGAAGCTCAACAAAGAATGAAAGTGTTTGCTAATAAGAAGAGAACTGAGAGGGTGTTTCAAGTTGGAGAATGGGTGTACCTGAAGCTGCAACCCTACAGACAGACCTCAGTAGCCATAAGGAGGAATTTGAAGTTGGCTCCAAAATATTTTGGCCCTTTCCAGATCATTACTAAGGTGGGAAGTGTCGCTTACAATCTGGATCTTCCCATACACGCAAAGATCCATCCAGTTTTCCATGTTTCCCTTTTGAAGCCTAAGATTGGAGACCAAATCATCCCAAATCCAACCTTGCCATTCACAGGTGAAGATGGACAATTTCTAGTGGAGCCTATTGCTATTTTAGACAGACGGTTGGTGAAGCAGGGCAACAAACCAGCGGCACAGGTGCTTATCCAGTGGTCAAACGCTTTACCCGAAGACGCGACTTGGGAGGATTGGCCCGTTATTGCAGCAAATTTTCCAAACTTTAATCCTTGAGACAAGGATTATTTGAAGGGAAGGGGAATGTCGTGAATTAGGGTTCATTTCTAATTTGGGGATGACCGTTGCATTCAAAGGAGGGAGCTACGTCGTCGTTTAGTTATTATTAAGTAGTTAAAGTAGTTGGGTCAATTTCGTATTGTAATAGCGTATGGGTTAAGTACGTTTTTTATTAAATAGGAACGGTGTCGTTTCAATTGCTTTAGGTTGTTATAAGGTTGTGTCTGGCTGCGACGTCGTTTTGCTGGGATTGCCATTTTTGGCGTATCACCATGTGCAGGCGTGTATAACAGCACTTTGTTGGTTTGATTTGCCATTATGAAATTAACAAACAATTATTCTCTTTCTCTCTCCAATTTCTCTCTCTAAATTTCTCTCTCTCTTGTGTATCTCTCTCTTCTCCCTCTGTCAATCTTCTTCTATCCCTGTTTCTACCATTTTCACTCTTGGGCTCATAACAAGAAGTTTGACTTAATTCGGGGCAGGCAGTAATTTGGGGGAGGGAAATTTGACTTACCTTTGGCAAAAGATCAGGAGCTTTGTAGTACGTTGGTGGTGGTCGGGCAACCTCAGTAGGGAGTATCGTCGGAGGAGAGGGAGGCGTTAGGACCTCTTTCTTACAGCGGCGGCGTTAGAAGTAGGGGTGTAAACGGTTCCGTTGAAACCGCAATTCGGAACCGAACAAGCCAAACCACGCTATTTAGTTCGGTTTTCGAGTAATCGTAGTTTGGTTCGATTTTAAAAATTGTTAAATTGTGTGGTTCGATTTGGTCTGCAGTTTGGACTTTCAAATTACGGTTCGAGACCGCGAGATCGAACCACCAAACCGAACCAATAAACTGAAATTTTCTATGACTTAGCAAAAGTGAGACGAAATTCACAAGTGTTGTCCTTAGTGTCGGCAACACTAACAACAACACACACCAATTTGAAAACAACAAATAAATAGAAATAAATCTAATTTGCAGCAGAAGTAAATTAAGATACACAAGAATTAAATTTTTATCAAGTTATATAAATATATAACATGATGGGTGCCAGGAGGGCAAGACCTTTCTATATATATAATGAATTAAATACAAGGTCGAAAAGTTTCCTTAATGATAAATAATCATTAACTCAAGGAACAATAAATATAGAACTCTCTCTAAATACAAACACTCAAAACCTCACGAAAATATAAAAATATATGTGAAACTCTCGAGTGTTGGACAAAGTGTTGCCAACACTGAATGGCGACACTTGAAGAGCATAATTCTTTCTTGTGCAGATTTGTGTCTTCTGAATTGGATGATCACTCAAGCTGATCGACTGCACTATATATAGGCCTCCAAAACTTGGAGCCTACTCAAAATGATCAAATAAACAGCCTTGAAGTTGTTCCTCCAAAATAGCTCTACTCGCCTCTTTTGTAGAAGACTTGATCTTCATGGCTTCTCTTTCTTGTACACCTCTGCTGTAGATACCTTGTACTCTATCCTAATCTCCCCCTGAATAGCTAAACAATAGCTCTTTTACTTGGTCACTAATTAAACATATAAACAATGTGTTTATATGTAATTTTCTCATCTCCTTCGCAAATCACGCCTGGGCACTTTATGTTGACCTGTTCAAGCTCACAAATAGCGGACTAACAACTGATATTTAAACATTAATTTACACATTATTATTTATGAAAAATACAGTAACTATTCTGGTATTGCCTAATCCAAATGGCAACACATGTGGCAACACTGGTTTGGCAACACAGGAAATGACACACATGGCAACACATGTTCTAACATTTACATAAATCAAACCATCAAACCGTTCAATATTAACAGTAGATATGAATATATTTCATTTTCACTTTACATTTAGATTTTAAAACCCCTAATTCTATTCATGGGTTTTAGGCCATAACCCCTTTTTTATTTTGATTTATCTTCTTGTAATAATGTTAATTCGCTCTTTAGCACATACCATTACAAGTACTCAAATGGCATGTTGTTATCATAAACATTGAAGCACAATTTCAAGTTGTGTTTAAATACTGAATCTCTTATGTATGTTATGTTTGGAAAATTCAAACAAATATGACAATAAATTGTGTAGTTTGAAACCATGTTCTAATTAATGGTTTAAGCAATGTTCTATTTCATGGTTTGAATTGGGTAAATCGCGGTTCGAACCAAACCGAACTAAACTATGGCGGTTTGGTTCGGTTCGATTTGAATTTTTTATGATTTGGTTCGATTTAAAATTTTTTCAAACCGATGACTAGTGGTTCGGTCCGTAAATTGGCCCAAACCGAACCAAACCGAACCATTTACACCCCTAGAAATTTGGGCGAGAGAAAGAGAAAATAAAACGTAATAAAAATTAGGGCTTGGAAGGGGATATTTATATAAACTCGTTACCCACGGAAATGTCTGTTTGTTGATATTACCCACTAACAGATATTTTCGTGGGTAATTATGCTAGTTATTGACGAAAAATTTCGTGGGTAACTAATTTTTTTTTAAAAAAAAAACAGCACCTCAAGTCGTCAAGTTTTCGTGGGTAAACTTTAAATGTCCGTGAATAATACCGACGGAATAATTATGTCGGTAATTTTCGTGAGTAAACACAGTCTTTCTAGTAGTGAGATTACCATGAATAGTGTGGGTATATGATATCCGTAGAAATTAAATAGCCAAACTCTTATCCTATTAAAAAATGATAACAAACAAAGGTATGTCCATACTTGGAATGTGTTAGTGTTAAAATTAGTGTTGCCATTGGTGTTATTTCCTTTATTGTCAAATCAGTGTTGTCACTGATATTGTCTCATGTGTTGCTATCGTGTTAGCAGTTTAAAATTAGGATAGTTAATACATAGTATTTATAATTTATAAAGTGATAGTTAATTGTTTTCATGTCTGCTATTGGTTTATTAAAAATGTGTTCGAACAAGTTTTAAAGGCAGTTCAAGTCGTGTCAAATGTGTAAGGAAAGAAGTTACACATAAATTCTCATTTATGTATAAAAGTGAAGAGCAAGTAAAGTTGTTAGAGGCTTATCTACATGGAAGGACAGAAGATAACGTGTGCAAGGCTGAAAAAGCTTGTATGTACAAGCAATGAAGAAAGGGCAGACCAAGTCTCCCTACAAACATGGAAGGGGGAGCTAAAAGTGGAAACGTGATTTCACTTCTCTCTCATGGCTGATTTTTGGCGAGATTCAGTAGGCTACAAGTTGTAGAAGCCTATATAAGTGCAAGCATTTTACAACTTCAAATCACTTAATTTATAAGTTGAGATTTGCAAAATATAGAACACAGTCTCACAGTGTTGTCACATGTGTTGACAACACTCTATCCAACACCAGTGAGTTATAGTGAATAGCTCTAATTCCTATAGTGTTTCTGTGTGTAACATAGAGAGTTCTTATAAAGAGGGTGTTATATAATAGTAGTTACATTCAGATATTGATTAAAAATCATTAGGAAACTTTTTGGCCTTGTAATAAAAGTTTATTTTATAAGAAATGTATTGCCATCCGTGCACCCTCAAGTATATTTATATAAATTGAGAAAATCTATTCTTTTATGTTTATTTTATTTTTGATGCTTTAAAATATCTCAATTATTTTCGTCTTTTGGATTGGTGTGAACAATGTTGTTCTTAGTGTTGGCAATACTATTGACAACACTCATTTTTGTTTTTCTCATTTTTTAAGCCATTGACAATTTCAGAATGAAATGCCAATTTCCACCCCTATATGCCCTTTTACAAAACGAGGCATTAATGTTGATATTCAGAAGATTTGTCGATTATGGTCTTGTTCAAACATAATTGTTAATTCATATACATAAGACTTTAATGTAATTTAGAACCTTTTAAGCTTGATATCTAAATGATTTGCTTATTATGACTTTGTTCAAATATACTTGTTAAATCATATGCAGAAGAATTTAATAATGTTATTCAGAACCCTTTGAGCTTGATATCTAGAAGGTTTATATCAAGGATTTATTGTGTACGAAGTTTCACTTATTTACAAAAATATCACCGCGAACGATGTTTTACTTATTTACAAAAATGTCACCGCGTATTTTATAAAAACGTTTTTCAATTTACTAGAAAAAAGGTGTTTCCCCGTATATTTTCACATAATTAGCATGCTAAAGCTCTAAAAAGTACTCCCTCCGTCCCAAATGAATATAGACCAAAAATTTTGCACAAGATTTAAGAAAAAATAGGAAAGAAAATTAGTGTGAGTAGGTGTTCATAATTATGAAAAATAAAATATAACAGAGAATTAGTAAGAGTAATAGTAAGTTGATTATTGTTTTGAGTTAAAAAGTAAAGTAAAAAATACAATGAGTGAGATAAATAATATAAAAACATTGTCATTTTATATAATCTTTTGTCATTTTATATAATCTTTTTATTGAGGTGAGACGAACGAAAAAGAAAATAAATATTCAATTCGCCTGGGCCAGGGAGCATAATGCTTTTGATATTTATTATTCCATTCTAAAATGAAATTCTTTTTAAAAAAATATATTTATTTTCTTTAAAACCCTATCACATGCATAATGATTTTTACCCATTTTTTGATATTTTATTATATATTTGCAAAACTAAAATTTTAAAAAGGAATAGCGGGAATATCAATACATCTTTGTCATAAAAATTTATAACATTTTTTAAAAATTGTCATTTAAATAAGAATAGGTATTTATTTGGAATACAATTTGGGATTCCCATGGAACACATATTTAACAAAAGGAAATTATTACGAATAATATTTCCTCCGTCTCACAATAATAATATTATTTAAATATTTAAATATTTTAAAATTTTTCATTTTTAATGAGTTCCTTAATGAGTTCCATTTATTATTAATATCATTAGTGAGTTGCTTTCTAATATTATCATATGGTAGTTCCAGAAAGTCATTAATTTTGATCCTTAAATTTAAAATAGAATCAACATTTTGGAACAAATAACAATGAAAACTAAAATTAACACTGTGGGAAGGATGGATGGATGGATGGATGGATGGAGTATATATTTTATATATTGGTTTTTCTAACGTGTACCTATCTTTCTTGATAATATTATTGTACTTAGTCGGTTAATAATGTTACATATTTTTATATATAATGTTTTATTACAATGTGTAGTAGGTTTAATATCATTGTACTTAAAAAAACGGTCTATGATTTTTTTTTTTAATGTTTCAATCTAAGAATGAATTTCATGTTTTGCCAAAATAAAATAATAATAATTAACATCATTATTAATAATTATTTTATTGTTTATTAACCACATGGATTGTAACATGCTTTCCAATAATGCCTTGCCGAAATGCTTTAATAACTTAACACTCTTTTTTGATTTTGATTATATTGATGTTCAATTAAGAGTTAAAATTTTCAATTTCAAAGGATCATTAGACAAATTATGTTCCCAAATCAGAAAAAAAAAAAATGTTTGTGTAAAATTTAGCAAAAGTGAACAGAGAAAAACTGTGTTGTTTATTCCATTGAATTAACAAGATATTTATACAAGAAATCAAGGCTATTCTAATTCTAAAGATACATTGATTTAAGATCATTCACGAACTGAAGTGGAAGAGAAATAGGTGCTGACTGTTGATTACAGATTGAGGCGGGCGCATGAAATGGAGAGAGGCGGCCGCCTGGGCCACAGCAAAACAGGTTTGAGCCTCGGCTGGTGAGGCGGGCGCATGGAGAGGGTGAGGCGGTCGCCTCTCTTTGTTGAGAATCAGGCTAGAGTTTCTGCCGGTGAGGCGGGTGCATGGAGAGTGTGAGGCGGGCGCCTCGAGTTGTCCAGCAGAAGAGTTTCGGTTCTTAACACTCCCCCTTAAGTTGGAGCATGTAAGTTTCGAATGCCCAACTTGCCAACTAAGAACCGGAAACGTTCCGTGCCCAACACCTTAGTAAATAGATCGGCCACTTGATCATCAGTGGAAATTTTGCATGGGGAAATGATGCCGGAAGCAACTCGTTCCCGAACAAAATAACAATCCATTTCCACGTGTTTAGTACGTTCATGGAACACAGGGTTATTAGCAATATAAATGGCCGCCTGATTGTCACAAAAAAAGTGTAGTGGCATGGGATTGTGGTGCTTCAATATCTTGAAGTAACCAACGTAACCATAGAAGCTCACTAACCGTAGACGCCATGGCACGATATTCTGCCTCAGCAGACGAACGAGAAACAACAGATTGTTTCTTAGTACGCCAAGAAATGGGTGCCCCTCCAAGTGACATGAAATAGCCCGTGCAAGATCGCCTAGTCATAGGGAAGCCTCCCCAATCGGCGTCACAATATGCCTCAAGAACCAAGCCACCATCTGATGGAAGAAACAACCCTTGACCCGCGGTATTTTTGAGGTATCTGAGAACACGAAAGGCAGCATTCAAATGGCTTCGACGCGGAGCTGCAAGAAACTGACTCAAGACGTTAACTGAGTACTGTATGTCTGGTCGAGTCACAGTTAAGTAGAGAAGACGTCCAACAAGTCTACGAAACTGAGGAGCATCAACGAGAGGAGAGTCGTCTGAGTGAGCAAGGTGAAAATTTTGCTCCATAGGAAATGCGCTAGGACGGCCACCTTGCAGCCCACTTTCCTCCAAAATATCCAACATATACTTCCTTTGACTAAGCACCATGCCTTCCGTGGAACGAGCGACCTCTATCCCAAGGAAATATTTGAGTTTTCCTAGGTCCTTGATGCTAAATTTTGCATCCAAGTAAGACTTGACTTGCTCGATCTTGTTCCCATTGTTCCCTACCAACAAGACGTCATCAACATAAATTAGGACAACCACATAGCAATTGCCTCGCTTGAAAATAAAAAGAGAATGATCTGCTCGGGATTGGCGGAATCCTATTTCAAGGAGGGCCTTTGTGAATTTGTGATACCAATTTCTAGAGGCTTGACGAAGCCCATAAAGTGACTTGTGTAACTTGCACACTCGTTGGTCACCATCTTTAGCAAACCCTTGAGGCACCTTCATGTACACATCTTCTTGCAAATCACCATGTAAAAAAGCATTATTGACGTCGAGTTGATGCACAATCCACTCCTTCTTGGCTGCTACAGCCAATAAACTCCGCATAGTTACCAACTTGGCTACAGGTGCGAAGGTATCGTGATAATCAATGCCCTCGACTTGGGTAAAGCCCTTCGCAACTAATCTGGCCTTATAGCGTTCCACACTCCCATCGGGCTTATACTTTATCTTGTAAACCCATTTCGAGTCAACCGCCTTCTTTCCGGGAGGCAAAGTCTCAAGTGTCCATGTCTCATTTTGTTCAAGGGCAAGGATCTCCGTCTTCATTGCATCCCTCCATTCAACATGTTTAACTGCCTGATGATAATATTTAGGCTCATCACGTGAAGTGATGGCCGCCAAGAAAGCTTTATGATTAGGTGAAAAACGATCATAATTTACAAAGTTAGCTAGGGGATATACCTCCGAGGATTCTGATTGTGGAGCTGGAGACGGATGGTCTATAGAACTGGGTAAGGTAACAACGTAGTTCTCAAGATGCTTTGGTTGTTTCTTGGGTCGATCACTCCGCCTTGGTTCAGCAACCTGGGGTTGAACATTTGTTTGCTCAGTTGAATTCTCAACTGTTTGCACAGCTGACTGATCAATAAGCTGTTCATCTGGAAAGTCAGGCTGCGGTACAGTTGTCTGTTCATGTGATTGCTCAGCCGATTGAGCACCTGGCTGATTCATCAAAAGATCACTTTGCTCCTCTGAGTCAAACAACGGCAGAAGTTCATCCTCCCAGTCAAATTCTCTCCTTACAACTGAATCATTCACGGGGCAATTTGGCACCATGTTCTTGAATGGAAAAACTGTCTCAACAAATCTTACATCACGAGAAGTGTAAATTTGTTTCGCCTCAAGATCAAACATTCTGTAACCCGTCTGAGAATGAGGGTAACCAACAAAGATACAAGGTCGTCCCCGAACATCAAACTTATCTTTCCCTTTCCTATTATCTTTGGCATAAGCAAGACAACCAAAAGAACGAAAATGCTCATAATTCGGTCTTTTTCCAAACAGGACTTCGAAAGGAGTTTTATTTTGTAAAAGTTTGGTGGGTAGCCTATTTATGATGTAGGTTGCAGTTAAAACACATTCACCCCAAAACTTCTTTGGCAAACCTGCTTTAAAACGTAGAGCTCTAGCAACTTCCAAAATGTGCCTATGTTTACGTTCTACCACCCCATTTTGTTGAGGTGTGTCCGTACAAGAGGTCTCAAGAAGCATGTCATGCACATGAAAATATTCTAACATTCGTTGTGATTGAAATTCAAAGCCATTATCACTACGAACCCTTTTAACTTGTGTGCCAAATTGGGTGTGAATCATGTTACAGAATAGGGTCAAGTAATGATAAACATCAGACTTATACTTCATCAAAAACACCCAAACACCACGACTAAAATCGTCAACAATAGACAAAAAATATCGTGCACCAGAGAGAGATGATGTTTTATAAGCACCCCAAATGTCGCAATGAATGAGATCAAAACAAGAAGTAGTCTGAATAGTGCTTAAAGAAAAAGGAAGTCTGGTTAACTTAGCTCTAAAACAAGAATCACAATGCTTATCCCCTTTATCTTCATGACCACAAACACTACTAAAGTAATCAGATTTTGAAGATGCTGCATGACCCAACCTTCGATGCCAAGTGTCGGAGCTAACAACAGTTGTCAACGCTACTCTTCCACCTCTGACCGGCTCTGTAGTATAGACCATCACGTCGCCTACCCATTCCAATCAGCTTCCTCGAAGTTAAGTCCTGCATAGCACAAAAATTCGGATAGAAAATTAGCGAACAATTTAAATCTTTCGTTAATTTACTAACAGAAAGTAAATTGCATTTAAAATCTGGAATATTTAAAATATGATCGATTTTCAACCCATTTGGTAAGGCTACACTTCCCACACCCTTTACAGGTATGGCATCGCCATTGGGAATTCTGACTGGCATGGAGTTCTTGGTGCTACGACAGTTGTGTAGACGATTGTCATCACAAGTGATGTGTTCGCTGGCACCAGAATCAATTATCCAGGACATATTTTCAATTTTACCCGCCATATTTGCAATAGCATGCGTCACATCATCCTCACCATTATTCTGTTGGCTGAAAAACTCAGCCAATTTGGCGTAATTTGCTGCGAATAGGCCTGGTAAAGGACTGTCGTCATTGGTTGTCAAGTTTACAGATTTGTTGCTGCTGTTATTCGACCACCGGTTGTTCGACCATTTGTCCTTACTGCTGCCTCCTCCTTTCTTCTTGTCAGACGGATAACCAATGAGCTCATAGCACTTATCCACCGTGTGGTAGTATTTGCCACAATGGGTGCACTTCGGTTTGGCCTGCGCTCCCTCCTTCTTGTCCTCCTTGTTTGGCCTATTTGCTCCTTGGGCTTGAAAGGCTGCTGCCTCTACTGTAACCCTTCCAGCCATAGTGATCTGCCTCTGCCTTTCATCTTCGGACACCAAGTGATACGCAACACCCAAAGACACGGTTGGCTTTGTTCCCAAAATCTGAGTTTTAATGGTCCCAAAACTCTCATCTAGCCCCATTAGAAACTCATACAACTTCTCCTTCTCCTTCATCTCAGTCAGTTGCTTGGATACATCGCATATGCATCCATCACACTTGCACGATGGGATAGGAGATATTGAATTGATCTCGTCCCAAAGGCCCTTCAGTTTGGTGTAGTATGAAGATACGGATAATTTTTCTTGCCTAGTGAGAGTTATTTCTCTCTTCAACTCATAGGCTCTAGGTGCACTTTGTGACCCAAAACGTTCACGTAAATCCTGCCAGATTGCTTCTGCAGTCTTGGCGTGTTTCACACTGCTACGAATCTCCTTTTCCATGGAGGTGTGCAACCAACCTTTCACCATCGCATTGCATCTCTTCCATAGGCCGAATTCTGCAGTACCCTCTCCTGGATTTGGAATTGAACCATCCACAAATCCAATCTTATTTTTAGCATAAAGGGCGTTGCCCATCTCATCAACCCAATCTGCATAGTTCCCGTCGTTCAGAAGATCACTCACAAACATGGTGTTTGGATTGTCTGAAGACGAGATGAAGTAGGGTGACATTACGTCCACCTTAGCTCCCCCTGCCATGCTACCTTCAACCTTGGTTTCTTCACCAGATTTGGACATGGTTTAGGGTTTCAGTGAGACAAAAGAAAAGAAAAATAATTGCGGAAGCTCTTCTGAATCAAGCAACTCGCTTTGATACCATGTAAAATTTAGCAAAAGTGAACAGAGAAAATTTTGTTGTTTATTCCATTGAATTAACAAGATATTTATACAAGAAATCAAGGCTATTCTAATTCTAAAGATACATTGATTTAAGATCATTCACGAACTGAAGTGGAAGAGAAATAGGTGCTGACTGTTGATTACAGATTGAGGCGGGCGCATGAAATGGAGAGAGGCGGCCGCCTGGGCCACAGCAAAACAGGTTTGAGCCTCGGCTGGTGAGGCGGGCGCATGGAGAGGGTGAGGCGGGTGCCTCGCGTTGTTGAGAATCAGGCTAGAGTTTCTGCTGGTGAGGCGGGCGCATGGAGAGTGTGAGGCGGGCGCCTCGAGTTGTCCAGCTAGAAGAGTTTCGGTTCTTAACAGTTTGTCCATTCCAAAATGAATTTGAACTTTTGTTGTTGATCTGATACAAAAATAAATTTATTTGAAACAATAAAGTTTAACTTGGTAAATAAAAATATGTACCATTATTAACCGATTAAGTCGGTATACCAACTTAGTTGTTACGGTTGATACTCGTTTGATACGGTTGGTAGTAGCCCCTACCAAATGTAGAATGAACATCCAAAAACACCAGCCTTTAGATATATGTTCGCAATAACATAAACATAATATGTATTCATGTTCAAGCGAGAAGAACAAAACTGACACTTATCATAATAATAATAAGAAGAAATTGGAAAATAAAAATAAACATAAGAACCTAATTAAAGTAAGCTACAAGTCCTTATACATACAGTTATATTCATTAAAACTACCCATACTTGCTGTGAGTCAATCTGAAATAAGATTAAAAAGAAATAAATAAAAACACTTCAACAAATATGTTGCCCCCAATCTCGGTAATCAGTCCATTATAACATTTCTCAAATAATCTTCATTGTCAGGCAGAAATCGAGACTACTAGAATTGAGACAGTCATGCAGCGCCACTAAATCGACGGGATTAAGAGAAAGGGAGAAAGCGGACTTCTGAGAAAATTGAGAATAGAAAAAGTCAGTCAAATTAGGTTTTGACTTAGGTTGATTATATATACCAATTAATTATATAGAATTGGTTCGGTACTATTGCATCTATATTTCGGTATATTGAATCTCACGTAATAATTATAAGTATAATTGATGAGTGCGTCTGGGGAGAAACGCGTTTCTTGGAGAAACGGGCTTGTTATGTCGCACGACATAAGTAGCCAGTTTCTGGATATCCTTTACAAAGCTTCTGGATATCCAGAAGCTTTGAAATGGATATCCAGAAGCTTTGTAAAGGATATCCAGAAACCAAGTATTTTTTTCTGGATATCCTTTACAAAGCACAGATATCCAGAAGCTTTGAAATGGATATCCAGAAGCTTTGTAAAGGATATCCAGAAAAAATATTTGGTTTCTGGATATCCTTTCCAAAGCTTCTGGATATCCTTTCCAAAGCTTCTGGCTATTGGCTAGGTATGTCGCACGACAAAACAAGCCCCGTTTCTCCATGGGCGACGGAGAAACGCGTTTCTCCCCAGATTTTGTGATAATTGATACAGTTGATACAATAGTTGGTACTAATTTAAAAAAAATTTCATATATATTTTCCATCAACTTGGTTGTTTGAACTCCACATACCCCTAATTCTAACAATGAAATAAGACCTCCCTGGCATGTTGCCGTTTACGTTTCTTAAAAAAAAAAAAAAAAATAAAAAAATAAAAAAAAAAAATAAATCCTATTGGCACCTAAAGTCATTATATCCTTGAATCAAATGATGACACATGTCCAGTTAATACATGGACCAAAGAAGTTGCATATTCTATCCACGTAAATGGCCAATCGACATTTTGAACCCTCATACTTTGCTTAATCTTCGATTTTTATCAGCGTTGTTTATTTTTAGCCGTTTTAACCATTATACTTATGATACATACTCATTTTCCTTCAAAAACCTAAAGTACGATGGTTAAAATTGATTTAAAAAATGCCTTAATTTTCACTACTTTAGGAAAAATGAGTGCGTATCTAAAGTACGAGAGTTAAAATTGCTATAAAGTAACAATGATAGTAAAAATCGAAGATTAACAGAAATACGAGAGTTCAAAATGTCGATAAGTATACCTACATGGATGTGTGGGACCTCAAAACAACAATTACCAAACACATTATTACGTGGCAATAATGGAGAAAATTCTAGAAGAACATATGTAAGATGACCCATAATTCTAAAAGACACGTCATACCCTTTCCCATAACTATTGGTCCATTAAAGAAAAGGTCAAATTATTGGAATTTCGTTCCCCACAAATGCAGTCCATAATTTACTCAAAGTAAAGCCACCTTGCCACATGCTTAAACAATTGCAGTCAATTATTTAAATCAATTATTTTATGTTTTCCCAACATACCCCCTTTTGTAGTATAAAAAGCCAAGTAACGTTGAATAAGCTAGACATAAGAAATCACAAACATTTCTGAGCACAAATGGCCTTTTCTTCAAAACTCCTTGCTTCTAGGTACCAAATTAGATCAATAAGTTTGCCTTGTAGATCACATCCTAGCACTATTAGAATAGAACAAGAGCTCAACAAGCTCAAGGCATGGGAGGCGTCGCCTTTATCTTTAGAAAAGATCATTTGTGACGGTTTAACTGGGCTGACGATGCTATACAAATGTGTGGAAGAGCTTCTCAATTTGCCGTTGACCCAACAAGCACTCTCCCACCATCAATGCGAGAACTGGGTCAATGAGATTTTGGATAGATCAGTTCAATTCCTAGATATTTGTAGTCTCGCAAGGGATATGATGTCACAAATCAAAGAGCGTGTTAGAAATCTTCAAAGTGCTATGCGAAGAAGAAAGGGAGAATCAAGCACCGAGGAAACAGTAGCCGATTACATTTCATTTAGAAAAAAAATCAAGAAGAATGCTAAGAAATTGGCCGCAGATTTGAAGCAAGTGGATCACACAAGCAGTACTCGCCCTACCATTATGGATCTTGATCATCACGTCATAGCAGTTATTCGAGTACTTGTGGAAGTCAGTGAAGTGACCTCCTCAATATTCGAATCCATGTTGCTTTTCTTCTCGTCACCGGTTTCAAAGCCTAAGCCTAAGCCAACTAAATGGCTATTGGTTTCGAAATTGATTCTAACGAGAACAAATGCAAGTGAAGATCATGAAGTAGGGGTTCCTATAAATGAATTGGAAAGTGTAGATGTCTCATTGCTCAATTTATGCAAGATTGGTTCAAGTAGTGAAGGGGGTAAGTTTGAAGTTGCACAAAAGAGGTTGGAGGAATTAGAGGTTGAAATAGAAAGCTTGGATAAAGAATTGGAGTGCATATTTAGGTGTTTGGTTAGAACAAGAGCCTCTTTGTTAAATATTAGAGGATATGCTTATGGATTTGAAGTTTCTTTTCCAATGTAGTATAAATTAAGAAAATCAAATCAAGTAGTTATGTGTCAAGTATATATATACAAGATATTCGTATGCAAAATCCTCTCTTTTTTTCTTTATATGAAACACCTAAATTATGTTATAAATGGTTTAATAAATTAAATGTTATACTCAGTAGCGTATCTAGGATTTAGGGTGAGGGTGTGCATTAAAAAATAATAGGGTGCAAACTGTAATTTTCGAAAGAAGAGGGATGCAAAGTGTAAATATGTGAAAGTTATACTCCCTCCGTCCCGCCCGAAGTGTCTCAAAATGAGATCGGCGCGAGAATTAAGGAAAGTGAGGTAAGAAAGAGAAAAAGGTTAAATGTTGTGAGTATGAAAAATTAAATAGGAGAGAGAATGAGTGGGATGAATAGTTAGGAGAGAGAATGTTGTGAGTGTAAAAGTAAAGTAGGAGAGAGAATGAGTGGGGTAGGAAGAGTATAAAAATAACAAAAACTTTTCATTTTGGGATTGAGACACTTTAAATGGGACGCCTAAAAAGGAAAGTTGAGACACTTCGAGCGGGACGGAGAGAGTATAAAATTTTTATCTAACTTTCACATATTTACACTTTGAATCCCTCTTATTTCGAAAATTACAGTTCGCATCCTATATTTTTTATTTTATATAAATACTCGGTAATTTTTTTTCAAAAATGTCAGGTGCGTCATTTGCACTTCCTGCGCCGTATGAATCCCCCTGGTTATACTTATTGTTATTATTATGGACGAATATTAATTTATTTTTTCTTAGATACTCTCTAATGTTCTTAGTCAGTTGAGTTTTCTTTTTGGACATAATGTAGTGTTTGTAAAATAACTTTCAATTTATGTTAATATATTTCTAATGAAAATTTTAAAAAATAATTGAGTCCTAAATTTATATATGCACTAGAATAAGCCCGTGTTCGAGGACACGTTTTTTTTTTTTTAATTAAGCCCGTGTCCGAGGACACCTTTTATTTTTTTTAGTTTAAAAAAAAAAATTTAAAGGGAGAAATGGGAAAGGAACAAATATATGAGAGCAAAATGAGAAATTCGACCATTGAAACTATTCATTCAACTGTAATAAGTATAAGTTCTAACTTATACTCCCTCCGTCCCACTTCAATTGATCCACTTTCCTTTTTGGGACGTCCCACCTCAATTGATCCATTCCTTAAATGGAAAGTTTATAATAATAAAAAAATGGGCGTATCTCAGCTCACTCATTAAGCTCCAGCTCATTCTAGCACTGATTTATTCAACCAACCACTATTAACTCCACTCATTCTCTCTCTCTTATTCTCTAGCATTTTATTATCTTGTTGTTATTTCTTGTCTCAGTGTAAAGTAATTTTGTCGAGAATTCGGATGGGACGGAGGGAGTACTAGATATAGCAATGAGAGGGAGACAAAATCAATTAAAATAAGGATAAAATCATAGTCCACAGACTTAAGTCACATCAGCGTGAGGAAATAAATTGTTACGCGTTGCTTGATAAAAGTAAAATTGTTACGCGTTGCTTGATAAAAGTATTAGTAAGAGTTTTTTTTGCAACACAATTAAACTTTTAATTTGAAAGCGGTTGTGAATATAGCCTACTACGGTTTAAGCAAAATCACAAAATAATAATCGCATACAAACAAAGCACAAGAAATTAAAAGTACAGAAAAGACACAAGAAATTGTTAACCTAGTTCACCAATTTGATTGGCTACGTCTGGGGACACTACCAAGCTAGGATCTTGCACTATATATGTAGAATTTGTGTTACAATATGTTTAGGGGCGGAACTTTACTTAATATATACCCTAGGATGAACCAAACCCTAGATGGACACTAAAAGAACCCGAAAATAGGTCTTCAGCCCGAGCCCAGAAATCCCTTCAGCGACACCAGCGCGGCCGCGGTCCATGTCAAGCGCGGACGCCCTAATCTCCAGAAACTCCAGCGCCTCGAGTGATCCTCCCGGCGCGGTGCGCCCTCGCCACTGGCGCGATCGCCACTAAGTGGCGAGAAAGATTTCCACGCTTTTTCCCCATTGAGCGCGGTGCGCCCTCCGAGGCTGCGCGGCCGCCCTCAACAACGAGAGAACTCAGACGATTTTCTCCCCTTTTGCTCAGTCTAGCCCGGGTTGGTCCTCTATCCCGGCAATCTCCCACCTAGGAGATCGGCCGCATATATAAGCCCCGTATTCGTCCTTGACACATCCTTGATGTCCTCACAGTGCTCACCTCGATCATGGTAGTGACATCCTCCTCTTCTACTCTCAGAAGCCCAATTGAAGCTTTGCACGGCTTCAATTTATCAAGATTCACAACCTTTGTCAACATGTCAACCGGGTTCTCCGATCCCGATATCTTCTCTAGCCTTAAGATCTTACTCCTCCGAGATGTCGATGTAGTGAAACCTCGGTTCAATGTGCTTCGTCCTCGAATGAAACGCCGGATTTCTAGCGAATGTATTGCACTCGGCGTCCTGTAGAGAAGCGTTACCACTTCGCGTCTTCCCAGAGTTCACCCAAGAAGTTACGCGGCCGTACCATCTCTTTACTCGCCTCATCCGCCACCGCATATTCACTGCTGGGTTAGTGCGCCACGATCTTCTGCAATTTAGAAGCCCAGGAGATTGTCGTACCACCCAATGTGAACACATAACCCGTAGTACTTATCCTCTTATCAAGATCACTTGATGCGAAGTCCGCATCAACATAACCCCAGCTAACACCCGGCTTCCTTGCTCGAGAAACACAGAGCCTTACCGGCAGTACCCTTCAAGTAACGCAGGATCCATTTAACCGCTTCCCAATGTTGCTTTCTGGATTGCCCATAAACCGGTGACTACTCCCACCGCATGTGTAAAGTCCGGCCTTGTACACACCATTGCATATATGAGACTCCCCACTGCTGAAGCATATGGAGTTCTCTTCATCTTGTCACGCTCCTCCTTGTCCATAGGCGAGTTCTTCTCGGATAGCTTGAAGTGCATACCCAATGGCGTCCCTGTTGGCTTCGCCTCTTCCATACAAAACCTTGCCAAGACTTTCTCAACGTATTCTGCTTGTGAAAGAACCAACTTGCCCGGCTTCCTATCCCGGTCAATCCAGCGTACCCAAGATTTTTCTGGCCTCTCCCAAATCCTTCATCTCGAACCGTTCTGACAACTGAGCCTTCAATCTGTTTACCTCTCTACTGCTAGAGCCCGCTATTAGCATGTCGTCCACATATAACAGCAAGATTATATACCCATTGTCCGTGTTCTTGAAGTAGCAACAATGATCCGCTTCACATCTGATAAAATCAATGTCGTGCATGAATCCATCAAACTTTCTGTACCACTGCCTAGGAGCTTGTTTAAGGCCATACAAGCTCTTAGTCAATCTGCAAACTAGCTCCTCGCTACCCTTAGACAAGTAACCCTCTGGCTGTACCATGTAAATTTCTTCCTCCAAGTCCCCATGAAGAAAGGCTGTCTTCACATCCATCTGTTCAAGCAACAAGTTGTCCGCCACTACTATCCCCAGAACCATTCTGATAGTGGTCATCTTCACAACCGGAGTGAATACCTCGGTGTAGTCAATACCGTACTTTTGCTGAAACCCTTTTACAACCAATCTTGCCTTGTAACGCTTGCTACCGTCTGCTTCCTCCTTGATCCTGTAAACCCACTTGTTATGCAGTGCCTTCTTCCCCTTAATGAGTCCATCTCATCATCCATCGCAGCTTTCCACTTTTTACAAAGTGCACTACGAACAGCCTCCGCATAACATTCCGGTTCCCCATTATCTGTGGGCAATGACAAATAATAATTGGACGGAGTATACGTCGGGCGATCCAGCAATCTGCTGGATCTACGCAGCGGAATATCCGGTTAAGGTATGTGGTTCATCATCAGTGACATCCTGACCATGATCAACATGAGCTGTGCTGCTCCCCGCTGAGTTTGGAATATCCGCCTCTACAAATTTACGATTCCAGGAACTAGTGTCATCGAATACCCCCTTTCTGTCCTTGTACAATACCTGTTCATTGAATACCACATCTCGACTACGAATAATTCTATGATTTTGGTCATCCCAAAACTTATGAAAGTCATCACCGCCATACCCAATAAATGTACACTTAACAGATTTTTGCATCTAATTTAGTTCTCTCAGCAAAATCAACTTATGGAACATAAGCAAACGCAGCCAAATATGCGAAGAAATGACAGGATTTACCTGCTTGCCACTCCAGGAAGCTTCCCTGCTGGAGATTCCATTTTCCCCAATGGT